>WSTY01000030.1:43358-56387 GCA_019633465.1 Tulasnella sp. 417
TGCGGTCGGTGAAGTGTTGTCGTAAGAGAGTACAAGCCTCAATCTCTGAGGAATCCCGAGGTTAAGGAAACATCGCTGGCGATCGGGAAAGGTTGGGGTACGGTACCTGCAACACCGCCTTTTTGAACGGCTTCTTCCAGCTTCTTAAGAAGTGCCCGGTCTTTCGATATGAAACGTTTGTGTTGAGTGTGAAACCCAGGTTCAGGGCCCATGAATGGGGTGGAACGTGGTTGTGTCGTCGTCTTCCTGCCAGATACGGAGAAAGGGTTAGCGAATCGGACGCAAGGCCTAAATTCAATAACACGCACGCGGCATCCCCTGCGCGCCCGACGCTCAAGATGTGCGGCCAATGTTTGCAGAGATTCCCAAAAAATGGATTTGTTACACCAAGGATCAAGCCTGCTTTAGGCGGGTTCTTGTTGACAAGAATCGTGTAATCCTGATCATGGATGTGGAAATAGGGGCGAAAGTCTCCTGCAAGTGGGATCTAACACGATTGTCAGTAGTTGCGGGAAGAGAATGATGATTGGACCTACGGGTCTTAGAAAGTCCCGTAACCACCAGATGATCGAGCTGGTTTGCGAAGGTGATGGAGCGAAGATGATGAGGGGCTCCGATAATACGAGGCACTCCCACAACGTCCATACTTTTGGAAGGAATGACACGAAGAGAGAGACCGGGGATGGAAGGGGTGGTGGGAGAGACGCGAGAATCTGCAGCAGATCCATGGTTTTAGTGGAGCTTCCGCTTAGCAAAGGAATCAGCGACATACGTGAATCTTCAGATTGAATTTTTCCCCAAAGCTCGAGGTGGCGATAGATTGATGTTCGTTTTCTGATCTTGGAATCTCAACTTGCATCACACTTCCAAGGAAGCCGAGTTCTAATGCTTTCCCTGGGGTAGGGTCGGGCCTTTGCTTTGCGTTCATGACGTGAGTGTTCGTGCTCGTTTCAGTCAGTTTGCAAAGCTAAAGATAACTTACCACGATGCAATGTTGCTACATGCTGTCTCGAGCATAGTTATTCCATGCGAGAAATAAAACGCTCCGAGCTTTGCAATCGCCGCCGCGAAAAGGGAAGGAAAGGGCAAGTGACTGAGGATTGTGACAGAGCGCTGAGGCCATCAAGGTCAGGATGGCCTCCAAGGTGTATTAAATGACGTAAGGATCCACCTGAAGATACCCTCGTTTTGCGTTCGGGTCTCGCTTTTGCAGGAACAGTGAGTAGCCATACAGGAAGCCGTCGCTTCGCCGCTGACTTGTTTGGCTTGTGCCTTGTGTAGTTGGACCGACGGTGTCGCGGATTCGAAACGAATGGCACTGAACACCCGTTTCAAAAAGCGATCCATCAGGGAATGACGAGAATGCGCTGTGTTGTGATTGGGAGAGGAGACGGTTAACCTTGGTCGAGGCGGGTTGCGAAAGAAAGGCGAAAAGTGGGACTGACATATTCTCTCTTACTGCTGGCGTCATCAACACGTCTGGGTACAGCCTCTCCACGACTGGGCCGATATCTAAATCGAAATTGACAACTGCGACAGCTAGTATCCATCTCGCTAGCGCCAATCGCTTTTCTGCGTCCAGAGGCATTGGCTCTCCACTGTCGTAAGGGATGGCCTCGTTGGTGCTTTTTGTGTCCTCTACCACATGTAGCAACGGCTTATCGTTGGCAAAACTGGGTTTCGGTGAACGAGTCCATGGCGTGATCCGAGGTAAGGTCCTAGACCTGCCCAATGGCGAGCCTGCTCCGTCGGATGATCCTGGTTGACCATAAGCTTTCGCGCGGGGAGAGTGAAGGTCCAAGCTATGGAATGTTGCAGTCGCGGACGAAGGTGATGCAATGAAGGTATCCTGTTTCCTATCCCCGGATACGGGTGGATCGTCGACGTCCTGCAATATTAAGGTGCTTTTGCTGGGGGGAGGGGGCAAGGACAAGGCCAAACCCAGAGTTGTTGAGTCTGACCGCCCTCGTCCAGCCGGCCCAGAGTTGCTGGATGCGGGGGCTGAGATGGGAGTCTTGGGGACGTCGTTGGTTAGGTCTGCAATGTCCAAGGACGATTGCTGTTGCTGCTTCGAAGGGAGACTGGAGATGGAGGGAGGCCTCGACAACGAAAGGCTGCCCAAGTCGAGATGACTAGAGTTTGCATCGGTGCAGTCCTGAGATGTGGTTGACGATGTGCTGTCTTCGTCGTCGCCGGCGAGGGAGAGAGAAGGATGGGAGGTCATTGTTTGGGAGGAGCCAGCTGCCAGTGAGGTCACGTTACCCAGTCGGGACGTAAATGTCGGCCCGCAGGATTTCCCAGCCTTATGGCCTTTGGGACGGCGGCGAGAGCAGTCTTGCGCGTGTCTGGAAGCAGATGGTAGTATATTGCTGAACAAGAATCTCCAGCGTAGTGTAAAAGGCACTCAGTGCGATATCCCGAGAGGCGAAGTAACCGACAAATGAAAGACAGCTAGTGACAGACAGACAGAGTGAAGGGGGGGAAAAGCTCGACCCAATAAATATAGAAGATGCAGCGTTGTATATATATGTACATACGAGGCAAGCTCATGCCCAGACCTGTGAGCAGCAGAGGTCAGAAATCGTGATAGACGGTTGACAGCCATCACCGCAGAACGCACCTTCAGCGTGCTATCCCAACTACCAGTACATAGAGCTGTGCCATCACTGCTCACTCCCAGGCACGAGATGCGGTTTTCGTGGCCTTGGAGCACGCCCACCCTCTCCCCCTTCAAAGTATCCCACACGTTGCAGGTCCAATCGTCGTAACCTCCAAATAGGATCCTACCCGAGATCGAGAATGCGACCGACGTAATGGCACATAGTATGTTGTCATGCGTGAAGATATTCAGTTCGCGGTCAGCCCGAATATCGAACAGCCTGCACGACGCGTCGTCTGAGCCGGTAGCAAATGCGTCGCCATTGGGGAAAAACCTAGGGAGGGGGATTCAATATATCGAAGGTGAAGCGATGCAGAACCACGTACGAGACAGCGTTAATGTCGGATTCGTGACCCACAAAGGTCTGGACAGCTTTGCCCATGCGAATGTCCCAGAGTTTGGATGTGGCGTCGCAAGCACCAGAGACAAAGAGATTGGGGTCGGACGGACTCAACGAGATGCTGAAAAATTCCTCTTGGTGAGGAACGTCTGGCTAGCCAAATGCAATCTGCTCACCTCATGACGTCTCCCGTATGGTCAGAAAACTCTTGGATTCTGACACCCGCGTCGATATCCCAAAGCATGCATGTCATGTCTCCGGAGCTGTTGGGGTGAAAAACGAGAATTAGCGTGGTCGGTCCAGGACGCGAAGAAACCAGCGGGCGCACCTTGTAATGATCTGGCGATCGCTGAGGAAGCGGCAGCAACTCAGGTAGCCCGAATGGGCACTCAACTCCTTGGCGCCTTTGGGAGCACCTGCGGCACCCTCCTTGTTCCGCAGATTATAGACCGAACAGATATTGTCCAGCCCTCCGCAGGCGACGAGGTTCCCAGAAGGGGCATACGCGCATGTCATGACCCAACTGGAGCGCAGAGGGATGGCGTGGACTTTGTTGGATGTGGGTGCGTCCCAGACGATGAGCTTGCCGTCTTGGGAGGCGGAGACGAGGTGGCGTATGTCGGCAGCCCAATGCATTGCATAGATTTTTGCGAGGTGGCCGCGAAGGTTTCGGCGAGCACGCATAATGATACGAGGAAGTGGCTCGACTTCAGCTGCTACGGCACGGACTGGCGAGGACGGGACATGGGACGCGTTGCATGGCAAGAGATATGGTCAGTCCAAATTGCGAACGGGTTGATCAAAGCGAGTAGGGACCTACGAGTCGAATCCGCAAGACCCTCCCTCTGAGCTCTGATTTTTTCTTTGAGACTGTCAGCTTCACGGCGGGCTGCAGCGAGCCTCTCTTGCAAATCGTTTGCGGAGGAAGAGGCCATTGAAGAGATGGTTGCCTTGGACAGAGCTCGGTGGGGAAGAATATAAGATAAAAGAAAGAGACGAGCAAGAAAAGAGCTATATAGAATGAATCTGGTGGTTGAGAGAGGCGGAAGGAGCGAAAGTCGGGGGGAGGGGTTGGAGGTGGAAGAGGGAGAAACGGAGTCGCTGCTGGCCACAAAAGGATCTCGAGACTGTTCGGCTTCTTCCTCACGGCCCCCCTGACCTGTCTCAGCCAGCCACCTCCCATCGCTGCTCACGACGATGAAAGCTCGCGTTCAACGATCTCGCGATGTGCACTCTTGCAACGATACCACCTATATGATGCTAGTCTCGCGCATGTACAGAGTATCGCATTTTACCACTAATCATCATGGTACAGAAGGGGGTGGTGACCCAGTCTCCGCTTTCACTTCCGGCTTGTCAACGTCCATCCCGTCTCCCTTGCCACCAACGTCACCCGAAGTGCTCGCGGACTGGTCGAGCAGCGGCGGCTGAACATCCTTCTCAGTCGTTGTCTGGACAGTCATTCCCAGCGAGTTGTTGAGCAGGGCTTCGTCTTGATCGGCTTCGGTCGTTGGATGTCTTCCCCCCTCCATGATGCTCGGCTTCTTCCGCCTGCCCTTGTGGCTCTCATGGTTTCGACGTCCACCAGTGCCTTCGTCTTCCGAGTCCGAGAGCTCTTGATCGTTTTGAACGAGCTTGTCACGAATTTGTTCTAGGGAAACCATACGTCAGGCGCAATTTCTCTCGAGACGCGGTTCTACACACGAGACCGTCGTTCATCAGGATCGACCATATCTTCGTCTTCGTTGGGGTCTTCATCGTCATGTGGTAGCCTCGGGACCTCTGTGAGCCAACCATCCCGCGAGGTCAGCCTTCCCATCCAAACTTATGCAGTGAGGCATTCTCACCCTGCATTTGAACGCTCGGCGGTCCTCTGACGTATCGCAGATTCTCCAAGACTCGACTTTTCATCCTTTCCAAATACTCCCGGGTGTTCATGTCCTCCATGTTGCTCTGCTTTACATCCAACTTATAGTATGGGCCAAAGTATTCAAAGTACTCGTTCATCGGAATATCTTGAAAAAGAGAGAACCGATAACCAAACTCAGTCGGACGCTGTACGCGATCATCCCAAGCTTACCTTCTCCCAACTCCACTCCAGCTGCTAACCCAGTCTCGTATGCCCAGCACCGGCTAACGTTGCGCATCGTATATCCTCCACCACCGAGAAGAAGTAGGGGAAGGCCGAATGACTTGACGAATCGCACGCAGTTGGCGTGCCCTGTATGACACGACTAGCTTAGTCAAGCCCATCCTCTCACTTTCGAGTGGCAGTAACAGCGCGAACCTCTCATGGATAGATTGAGGCAGCCGAGCTTGTCGCCAGAGAGCGAATCTGTGCCGCATTGAAGAACCACGGCTTTGGGATCGTATGTGCGCATCACTTCCTCGATGACCTAGAGATGAATTAAACCCTTAAAAGAGCCCTTATCTCTGGCAAAAGTGCCGAACTCACCGGCTCAAAGATTCCCTTATAGGCCTCGTCTGTGATTCCGTCTCGCAATGGGAAGTTTAGGGCATACCCTTTCCCTTTTCCGATGCCCATGTCCTGAACGAGACAGATCAGTCGGCAAGTGAGCGGGCGTGTAGCAAAGGCGCCTTCTTACCCTCAGTTCCCCCGTGCCGGGGAAGTACTCTCCGTATTTGTGGAAACTGACGGTCATCACTCTGTCAGTGGTGTAGAAAGCTTCCTCCACACCATCACCGTGATGACAGTCGATATCGATATATAGAACTCTAGCGTGATATCTAAGTATAGAGCATGTTAATCGGGGCACTTGTGGCACTTTGCTGCTGGGCGTACCTCAGGAGCTCCAAGATGCCTAGTACAATATCTGTTCGCGTGATTATAGGACAGTGAACTGTCTAAGAGGTTTGGATGGAACGGTCGCCTGGCAAGGAGACGCACCGTTCACATAGCAGAATCCGCTGGCCTCACTCTTCTTTGCATGGTGCAGGCCGCCGGCCCAATTTATTGCAATGTCGCATTTATTCCTACTCAGTCGCGCCGCGCCCTCTGAAAAAGGAGCCCATTAATTTGTTGGACCAAGAGATTCGTAAGTGGGGCAAACAGATTAACGACGTACCCATCGAACCACCGGCCGAAATCGAACAGAACTCGAACAGTCCATCGAACACAGGGCAGTCGTCGCCGACGTTGTCTGTTCCGTTATCATCAGTCCATCACCTAATGATCGCTCCTGACAAACTCACACTTTAGTTGTTCTTTGACAAATTGATTCATGTTGATTGGGGTTATCTTGTTCAAAAACTCGACGTACTCGTCCGAGTGGAATTGTGTCATCTCCCGTTTGGTAGCTGGTTTTGCACGCTGTTACAGGGGGTTTACAAAGCATCAGCACAGCCCAAAAAAACAACCCACGCATTGATTCTAAGTATCGTACATAGATTTCCATTTTCTTATACAGGCCGTAATTCATAACGAGAGAGTGGCACATTCGTATGCGGGTCGGCTTCATCCTATCCAAGAACGACGTTCTCCAGTTTGTACAGAGAAGCTGGGGATGCTACTCACGGATGCCCTGGACCATAGTGGAAGCTCCCGATATCCGAGTCGTAAAAGTAGCACTGAAAAGCCAAGTGAGCGAGGATCAGGGCCAGGAGCAGTCCTGACCGGGGATGAAATCAAGACGAGCGTACCACTCTGCGTTTTGGCTCTCCTGATATGGGGGCCATCAGAGAGTGCGGCGTATAACCTGCGGATGCCATGGGGGATGTCCGGAGGGAGGTGGTGGTAGAAGTGCTTGAAAACAAGCGGTCAGGCACGCGAGGCACGTGTTAGGTCTCACCACGCGGGGAGTTCGATTATGCGTATACGATTCATCTTTCGGGCAGTTACATTGTAGACGTAGACAAGGAGTAAAGGATTTCACTATGCAGTCTGTTCTTCGGGGTCGTCACCACCCGCCTCCGTCACCACCGCAGCGGGTGTATCCCAACTCATCCGGGCAACAATGTACTCTTGCCCAATGACCTCCACAGCTACCCTCAAGGCCTCTACCAGCATGTCCTCTATCCACTCCCCGTTCTTTCTCTGTGCTCCGGGTTTGTCGTCTTCGTCCCACAACGCAAGCCACGACGCTGGAATGGTCTGCGATACGGCGGTGTGGATAAGCTTGTGAGAGGGGTCAGAGAGGTACAACAGGAATTGAAGAACCGTCTTCGAGGTCGTAGCATCAGGTTCTGCGGATGTCAGATCAGGTGTCAGAGGGAAAGTTGAAGTAAAAGGTTGGATGCGAAGGAAAACCGGGCTGTAAGTTGTCGGGTTTGCTACGGAAGATGCCTCTTTCTTTGGGAGCGTTGATTGGATTTTGATCTGTTCCATAGTATCCACCTGTTGGTTCATGCGTGAGCTAACCACCATCATATAGACGAGAATAAAAGGGGCTTTCAATACGAACCTCGGAGAGCTTGAGCGCTGCCTTCAAACCCTCCACCGCGTTCAGGTCCCTTACACCCAAGGCGTTGTCCTTTTGTCGAGACTCTTGGCCCCGATTTACTACAAGATCACCCCCATCGACTTGCTCCAAAACCTATCCAGGAGTTCCAGTGGCTCAATTGGGTTAGGTTTAGTGTTTCGCTACGTACCCGCGCAAGTCCTCGATAGACCAAGCTTTCGACCCCGTCGTAGCCGATCATATCATGAGAAAGGGTAACTTGAATCACCTCATGTTCGGCGATAGGGGGAGCCACGACATTCATGATTCCAGTTAGAGTAGACAGAGATGTGGTTTTGAGGTCCTGAGCTTCGAAAAGGTCAGCATTGGGGGCAAAGGTTGGACCAAGACATAGGGTGCAATTTACCAAGCTTGTCTAGTTGAGCTTGTTTGACATACGACATCATACCTTCGCCCCATTTCTTTGCTTGCTCGTTTTGCTCCAAGTTCTTTACTTGTTCATCGACCTTCTCTCTTGCCTGAGCAAGTGCAGCGGAAGCTGTGTTCCAGACGCTTCCCCAACCCCACGAGCCTGTCGCCGGCGATGGAGCAGACGCGGAGGTTGTGGCCGGCGCGGGGTCTGCGGAAGCTTGCTTTGGAGGTTGCTCGGCGCTCCGCCTCACTGAAGGAGTTCCTGGTCTTGAGCCTCCTCCCAGTGTGACCCTGACAGGCTTTCTAGGTTCGGTGGATTTCTGCGTAATCTCGTCGAGGAAAGCGAGTGCGTCGGCGGCATCCTTGTCATTAACGACAGGGGGTGGGGGGGTCGCTGCAGGTACTGTTGTTGGATTTGAAACGCCGAGAGAAGAATTCTTGGCTTTGGATTTATGGGCAGAGGCTGCAGAAGAGGGTGGTGGATGAGCAGGCACTGGGGTGTACGAGTCGAGGTCATCGAGGAAAGCCAGTGCTTCCTTAGACTTGGACATGACTTGCCAAAAGCAATCGTACTTCAGCAATGCAAAAAAAGAGTGAGGAAGTGAAGACAAAGATACTTACTCGATGGACGCTGGATACTGAAGAAGATGTCGGTCGGCGTTGCAACCCTCCTAACGTCGCACGTGATCCCTCCCTTCCCCCCACAGTTGTCCTTTCCCCTGAAGCGGACCACCGAGCCAACGTACCCTCAAAGAAAAGGAAAACCAATCCGTACACAGTAATTGTACACATTCACCCATAGGCTAAACTCGGTTCTGTCAATACATCAGAGTCACTATGTTCACCATTCTTCCCAACGAATTGCACTGGACGATCGTGGATCTAGGCGAGTTGGACCTTGAAGACCTGCTAGCTTTGTCCATGGTGTGTCAGATCCGTAAAGTCATAGTGTGGCAGCTGTCCTGAACCGTTTCAGACCTGCAAGCCTCTGAACGGGGCCTTGTCCGATCGTCTTCCGTGGATCTTGGTTGGGAGGCGAATGCAAGAGCAGGGCTTTGCGCTTCCTGTTCCCTCCTTTAAAACTATGGAATCACTTTCTTTCCGAGAGTTAAAGGAAGCTTGCATCAGAGCCAAGAAAACGAAGGATAACCTTCAATCGACCATGCCCAAGTTTCGCAAACATTCCGGAATGTCTTTTGACGTCGGAGTAACCATTCTCACCTCCGGATTTCTCCCGGGTGGCCGCTATCTGTTGACATTCTCGAATCAAAAATCAGCTCAAATATGGGATCTTTGCCCTTTGTTCGCTGGGAATGGTTCTATACAAACGAACTCCAAGCCTGTTGCAAGCCATCCAACCGACGCTGACCCCGTTACATGCAACTTTCAAAGCCGTGAGGGACGCGAACGAGAGACCGTCGTTGCCGGAACTGTCGAGACCCCCGTAAGATGTTTCCCTCCGACCGTCTTTCAGTGAGGTTGACGACGGGAAGTTATAGGGGTGGGCTTTCCATTCATGTGTTTACCTTCATCCTTGGAGAGGAGGAAGATCAAGGGTTCGTTCCGAAGGATCTCTGCACAACCCCATCTCTTCCTAGGATGCGTTGGCCATCACTCGCTATCTACGGAGACGTGGTTTTGGTGATCGGGTCGTCAGACGAAACCGGGTGCTTGATAATCGTTCTTCTGGATTATCGGCGCCAGGCACTCTATGTCATGAATTCAGGCATACTCTACCATAATGAAATGGTGCGGTTTAGGCTCCTTGACCCAATACCTGTAGCTAACTTGGAAATTTTAGAGTTTCGAGGCTTTCGTTCATGAATACGACCTTATCGTATACACCCCGACCTCAGAGGGCGTCATCTTCCACATATGGTCTTACGCCCTCGGGTTGTTGGACGCACCCATCGCGACCTCCTGGTCCACTATACATACGTTCCTCGTTCCTCCTGATTCCACGAAGGTTTGGCACTTCGAAGGCCGTTGCCAGTTCCCCCAGTGCGAGTCGTGGTATCCTTCCCGGCCTTGGAATACTCCAAATCCGAGGACTCTCGGGCTCATCCCGTCACATTTAACGGCGGACTGGGCTATCGACATTCCGAGCTCCGCTCTTGAAGGGTCTCCTCCATCCCCATCGGTGCTCTGCCCATTTGTCACTCCTTATTGGCTCGAGCCAGCCCATGTGGTCAGGTTGATGAAGGAAGATGGGCTGCCACCTCCTGCCTATCGCACCGCGCTTCCATTGCGAACACCTTCATTCTGGCCATCCTTGGACGAAGCCTTTCCTCTAATGACGCCCAGCTCGTGTGGTCAACACATGGTCTGGGTAACATCGGGTGGGACGGATCTGGGGCCTCAGAACGAAAGCGGTTATCCTGATGTGCAGCTTATCCATCTGCCCAGTGCGGAGGATCACTCTAACCGGTCAGTTGCTGTACCTTACACCAGGCGGCTAGCCCTTCCGCTAGATCTCAGAAAGGCACATCGCATTGACTTCTGCGACGAGACTGGCGCGTTGGCAGTAGTCTGCCTGGGCGATTTGCCTTCATCCCCTCAAGTGTTGCATTTATTCCAGTATTAAAGCTCCCAAATTGCCATTTGATGTCGATTTCGTGGTATAACTTCTTCCAAGAACGGTTGGGAACCGCCTAGGATAGGAATTCAGTTTATAGCACGCACATTAAAAAAGTATAGGTTCCTTAAATATTCTACATTGCTAGGTTGAAATCCTTTGTGTGTTGGAAGCTACAATTACACGAATGATTACCGGCGCTGGAGTCGTGTCGGCAGATTACTGCTGAGCGGGAGTCCTGAATGTGAAGGGAGCATTGGGCAATAAATTACGGGAACGTAATGCAACGTAAAGAGTTGGATCTAACGTCGAGCTGTTGAGAGCATGCGGTTGAAAACTTTGGGGAAAGGGGTAAAGGGTGTTTGGGGGGGTGGGGTGGACTTGGCGGGAACAGTGTTCGCAGATCAAAGACGTCCGATAATGCCGAGCGCTGGCCCATCGAGTACACCGTCCCAGTTGTCGGCGTCTTCGGCTGAGTGTGTGGTGAGTTCGATGGCCTCCCTGTGGTGAAAGTTTGGAATAGCGGCATTAAGGGCCAAGGTGGGCTTGATATCCACCCGAAGGGCATACTAGAGAGAGACAGGTTAATCCTGAGCAGCTTTAAGACGGCGATGGTTCGCGCACATTGATGTCAACCATGCCGTCTACAGACCACGCGATCTCTCCTTGTTCTTTGCCTCCCTCGATGCATCCATTCGAGACGCGGACAATCTTGCTTTGAGATTGGCCTTCAGCTGGCGACTCGGGTTTGCCGAAATCGGCCGTTCCAATCACCTCCTCGTGCTTGTATGTCTGCCCCGAGGCGTGGATGGTTGTACAGCGAAGAAGGGTGACTTGTGCGCAAGACAGAATGAGATCCGGAAGGACAGGGGATGTAGACGAAACTGTCAGACTGAAAGGGATAGGACTTCGTGCTTGGTACACGAGGGGCTTTAACAGAGAGAACTGTATGGCAATATTTTCAGCAAGTGAAATATATCGCGGTTAGCAAAGCCATACCTCAACACCCAGGTCTGGTATCGGTGTGCCACTGGCAAGGATCATTGTTTTCCACTCTTTCTGTGATCTGTCGCTTGCCGGTTCAATGGGGATCTTGACGTCCGGGTTTGGGTTGCTACTAGATCCAGCAGCGCTGGTGTAATGATACCAGGAGGGAGGTGTTGTCTTGGGCAGATATAGGAAGACGGTTTCAACTCTGCTGCGCCAGGAACATGAGCTCTCCCAGCCACTACTGGAGGCCTGCCCGGGAGCCAAATAATTCTGAAACTCACTTTTCGTTCCTCCGAAGCATCCCCCTTTTGTGAACCTCAATACGCATGACGTACCTCACGCTGCCTTCCATCGTGGCGTACATGCGGTAGAAGGATGGGGGAAGAGGTGCGGTGGAGCCGTCGATAGTCGTAGGGATACGATAGGAGAAAGGAAAGAGACGGCCTTTGGAGGCCACGGTGCCGCGTTCTTGCTCCGGGGAGACTGTGGCGCTCACAGAGTAATAAAGCGTTTGACGATGGGAGAGAATGCATCTTGAATCGCTAGAGACGGGGTAGCCACGGTCGATGACAGTGGTTGTAACCATTCCCTCGACCTACCAAAGGGAGTGCGCGGAGCATCAGAAACTGGTGGAACCCGGTTTCCCGCACAGACGTACTATCAGATCGATTCTTTCAATGTGTTTTAAGCTCCCAAGAACTTCAGCAAAGCCCTCGATGAGTTCGTTGCGGCCATAGGCTGGTGTCTGCGTCTGGTGGCTTCGGGAGGACAAGGAGAGCCGAAGGTTGTTGTGACAAGTGTTGAACTGCATTGGGCGCCTTGAAGCTAAGCTAGAGCTTGAGGAACTGGGCTCTCCTGGCCGTGGTCGCGAGACTGAGAGGGGGGTGCCATCAAGAAAGACTTCGTCGGGAAGGAGTTGACAGGAATATTCAGGGGTGTCGTCGACCATTGGTGATGTGGGAGCAGAAGAGGATTCAGATGAACTATATGCGGGTGGAAGCGGCATACCCAAAGGCAGCGTGGCGTAGAGGGCTTCGAGGTCGCTGTCAGGGTCCGTGGCCCCGGTATAAGAAGGACGGATGGGAGAGATTGACATGACGGCAAGTGGCAATGCCGCAATAAGAATGCCGCAATAATAAGAGGGGAGGGGAGCAAGCAGACGGGCCCTGTGAGGAGAGGAGGAATGAGAGGACGGGACATTGGAGTTTCTCCACTTTATAGCGAATGTGAGGATTTCCGAGAAAGGGAGGAGCCTCTTGGGAGTCACGTCTGATTAGATCCAAAGCCGAAAACGTTTGCTTTGGATTTTCTTTCGTTCAGGGGTGTGGAACGCGACTGGAGAGTCACAAGCTGGGGGGAAGGCGTCTGGTGCCGTAACGTGTTGCGCAGTGGAGGCGAGACGTTAGTCAGCGCCAAAACGAACATCGCAGAGGCGCCCAAGTGGTATTTACATTACCCATGTAGAACGTGGAGGTGGTACACGTACTGCCGTTAACATATCGTACCGTACCAAGGGACATGCTGTCGGCGTCTATTCCTGGAAATGCTTCGGCCTTCCATGGTCTTCCGTGAGCTTGGGGGAAAATTAAAGCCAGTGCTGGAGGATTGTTCGGGAACATCCCATGACATTCTTCCG
>WSTY01000031.1:0-54479 GCA_019633465.1 Tulasnella sp. 417
CCTCGCCTAGTGATCTCTCTCTGTTTACCATTGTCCACAAAGAGCGCCTTGCTTCCTCATTGACCCTAGTCGTGACACTGAGCACCGACCAAGTCACAGCATTCCCAACTGCCATGATCGACTCAGGCGCCACTTCTGAATTCATTAATAAAGGTTTCGTCGACCGAAACCAACTCCCTACCTGGTGAAAGGAGTTCCCACGCTACCCTGCAGCCATTGATGGACGGTCTCTGGGAGTCATCGACCGAGAAGTACAAGGAGAACTCCGTATGGGAAATCATCAAGAGAAAGTTACCTTGGACGTTGCTAACATTGGAAAACACACCGTAATCCTTGGCGCCCCCTGGCTCCATCGCCACAATCCAGAAATCGATTGGAGGACCCGACGAATTGCTTTCTGTGACCCATACTGCTCCCACAACTGTCTCGACACTCCCACGGACGTCTTAGGAAAAGCGAACGGGCAACCTGACCGAATGGAACCCCCGCCTGAAGTGCTTGAACTCCCACCAGTCGACTGCGACACGATTGCTGGAACAAAAAACGACCTCGATATCATCGCAGGAACCAGTATCTCAGCCAGGATCGCAGCAGACCACCAGAAGGAAGCCAAACCTTTGGAAGAAGTTGTACCTGTGGAACTCCAGGAATTCCTCGACATCTTCCAAGAGCCAACCCTCGACCATGCATTGCCGCCGCATCGGCCCTTCGACTGCAAGATTGACTTCATTGAAGGTGCAGCACTCCCAAAACCAGGGGGCCTCTACCAGGGGTCCACTAGTGACAATGAGGAACTCAAGAAATGGATCGACGAAAACCTAGCAAAAGGATACATTCGCGAATCTAGATCCGCAGTAGTGTCCCCCTGTTTCTTTGTTGGCAAGAAAGATGGAAAGAAACGACTGGTCATTGACTATCAGAAGATCAATGATATCACCGTCAAAGACCAGTACCCAATTCCCTTGACCTCTGAACTCATCGATCGATTGCAAGGAAAGAAATGGTTTACCAAGCTTGACCTCCGCTGGGGCTACCACCTTGTCCGCATTGCACCAGGAGATGAGTGGAAAACTGCCTTTAAAACCAGGTTTGGATTATTCGAGTGGACGGTTATGCCCTTCGGACTCTGCAATGCACCCACCGTCTTCCAGCGTTTCCTGAATAACATCCTGCACGACCTTCTGGACGAGTCAGTAGTGAACTATCTGGACGATACCATGCCCGCGACGGAAACCAGGGAAGAGAATGTCCAAGTCACCAAGGAAGTCCTCCGCCAACTCCAAGCCAACCATCTTCACTGCCGACCAGAGAAATGCGAGTTCTTTGTCAATGAAACCGAATATTTGGGGCTCTGGATCGACCAGAATGGCGTCTCAATGGATAAGCACAAAGTCGAAGCGATCAAGGAATGGCCGGCCCCCAAAAACGTCAAGGATATCCAAACCTTCCTGGGTTTTGCCAATTTCTACCAACGATTCATTAAGGACTTTGCAAAACTCTCCATTCCCATCACCAACCTGCTCTGAAAAGACACCAAGTGGGATTGGTCAAGGGAATGTCAAAACGCTTTTGAGGCCCTCAAGCAGCGGTTCACCACAGCCCCGGTCCTGGTCCACCACAACCCTAACCTCCCTTCCATGGTCGAGACCGACGCTTCCGGGTATGCCTACGGTGCAGTATCGTCGCAGAGAGGGAAGGATGGCAAGATTCACCCGAATACCTTCATGTCCAAATCAATGACCCCTGCTGAGAGACACTACAACATCTACGACAAGGAAATGTTGGCTATCGTTAGGGCCTTGAAATACTGGAGACACTACCTCAAGGGCGCCAAATTCCCTGTCCGCATCCTCACCTATCACAAGAACCTCGAATATTTCAAGAAGGCTCAGGTTCTTAATCACAGGCAACATCGTTGGCTCCAAGACCTCTCCCGCTTCGATTTCACCATTTCCTACCGTCCAGGCACCAAATCAGGCAAACCCGATGCTCTATTGCGCCGCCCGGATCACCGTCCTGAAGAGGGGGCAGAAGAACCGTCCCTGACGCTTCTACCACCTTCCAGAATCAAGGAAATCAACGCCGAGGATGCGGAGGATGAGGAGAGCAAGGAAAGACAACTGGCAACAGACCTGGAAATAGTGGATTCTATCATGACAGCCATTCGCGATGACCCCACTGTCAGTTCCATCCTGGCCTACTTTGACGCTGACCCGAACTCTGCCCCAGCCAAGATGCAAAAGGAAATGGCAGACTGGAAACTACAGGAGGGGCTCCTACGGTATAAGGACAGGATCTACGTTCCCAGTGACGATGACCTCAAATGCTCCATCCTGCAACTCTACCACGACTCAATCATCGCAGGGCACCCAGGGCAAGCAAGGACGCTGGAACTCATGTCAAGAGGGTACTATTGGCCATCCATGAAGCACTATGTCAACCAATACGTGGATGCCTGTGACACTTGCCAGAGGAACAAGCCGCATTATGCCAAACCTGTCGGTCTCCTTAAGCCACTCCCTGTTTCTACCGGCCCATGGCAGGACATCTCCTATGACTTCATCACCAAACTCCCTACGACCAGGAACGGCAATGATACTATCTTAGGAGCACTGGATCGACAAGGCAAGGAAGGACACTTCGTGGCCACCAAAGAGCAAGGACTAGACGCTCAGAAGACATCGGACCTCATGATCGCCAATGTCTGGAAATTGCATGGTCTCCCGCAACGTATCGTGTTGGACCGTGGACCTCAGTTCAACGCACCCTTCCAAAAGGTTTTTGCCAAGGCCCTAGGGATCAAGCCAACGTTCTCCACAGCCTACCACCCACAGACTGATGGCCAAACCGAAAGGACTAATCAGAACGTGGAAGGATTCCTCAGGATCTACTGCAACCACCGACAGGATGACTGGGATGAACTGCTCCCCTTCGCTGAGTTTGCCTACAATAACTCCTACCACTCTTCCATCGGCATGTCCCCCTTCATGGCAAATCGAGGATACAACCCCACATTCGTGGGAATGGCCTCTGAAGCACAGTCAAATCCCTCAGCGGAAGAAAGAATCAAACAAATCCACAGCGTGCAACAGGAGATCCAATCAGCCATGACCATTGCCCAGGAAAAGCAAAAAGAGTTCTACGATCGCCATCGTCAAAGGGAGCCCACATACGAGATTGGAAACAAGGTCTGGTTGAGTGCCGATAACATTACAACAGATCGCCCTTCCACCAAACTTGCGGCAAAACGACATCACATCGACGGCGCGGAGCCGGTGTGGGGTTACAGTGATGTTCGATTTTCGACTTTCTGGTCACGCCTTGCGAGGCGTTACCATCGCTTATATACTCTACCAGTCTGGTGACTGAGTTGCAAGCTTATGAAAAGACGGTCGGATCCTTGTGTGTGATTTTAGGATACGCACAAGACGTTTGATAGATGGTATGTGCCTGCAGGTGGATTATCAGAGCGACGGGACATTGCAATCAGTCACAGCATCGCTATTGAATTATCGACTTTGGAGGACTAGTGGCCATAATCGAACTCCCAAATTAGATCATCGCTATCAAAATCAATATCCCCTTGATGATCGTCTGCGACTTCGTCATCAATATCCGACTCCACAGACTCCCTTTCGCTCTCGGATTCGCTATTCACCTCCGATTCAGTCTCGTGCTCGCTACCTGACCGTTGATCTTTGCTAGGCTTCTCTGTGGCATCGCCCAGGTCCCCATCATGCCACATCTCATTCAAACTTTCCATCTCCGCAGTAGCTTTGACACCCGCTGTATCCTCCGTGTTGATAACGTTCGTGGATGCGAGGGAGATAGGAGCACACTCGGGGTGAGTATGTCCAACGCCCGTTCCGAGGAAACGAGATAGCATGTCACGATCAACAAATCTGGGGAATAAGGATAGATAAATTAGCACAAAATTGCCGGCACGTGCTCAAAGTACCGCGTCTCGAACGCACGGATTGACATAGTAGTTTTCCCAGTCGCCATCTTGCGAGTCCCAATAGAACGACCGGGTCAGTAGATCTTCCGTCTTTCCATAAATGAAAGAAGGTATCAGATGTGCGGCTCGAACCACGACATCGGGGTCAATAAACCCAAAGGCGTAAGGGCTTTCTGGGACATAACCAACTCGTTCCAATTTCCGAACGCCAATATTTCCTACATATCCAGGGTCTTCTCCTAACCAGCGGATCCATAGAACATCCATTCTTTGGGGGGAGCGGCGGGACGATGTTGTATTGACAACTTGTAAGTGGAAAATCCCGAGGACACGTGCATACCAAAAACGCGTCTTCCCGTCTGCTGCTTCCACCATGATGAATGCCCGACTGGAAACTTCGGGGTTGATTATGTCGTGGTCTCGTTGCATGTTGTAGGTTGTGTAATTGACTTGAAGGGTGCTATGGCGGTAGAGTGTGTTGTTGAGAATGAGAATTTGGTCACGTTCTTCATCCGTAAAGTCTCCCTCCTCGCCGTCAAAGGGTCGATTGGTCATTCGACCCAGAATATGGTCTTTAAGTGCCGGAATAAACCCCTGATTTGGATGTGGGGCTTTGTCAGGGCAGATATTAACGGAGCAGTGGAGCGTCACCGAGGCGTACCTTCAAGGCTGGTTCTTCAGGATTGTTGCTAACCAGATCTCCAATATGAATCTTGTGTTTGACACTCTTTGCCATCTGATAGTGTTGTTCAGGGGAAAGATCGGGGAGGGGCGTGTACTCCGTGCGGTTCACAAGGTGCATCTGGTGACCGGCTTTGACGCCGATCCGCTGGATGCGCTCGGTAATACGGTGGAGCAGCTCGCCGCGCCACTGCATCCGCGCCGCAAGCCGTACGTAGTCCTTCTTTTTATTCCCTCTACGGTAATATGACTTCACCACACGATGCTGTAGCTCCCCCTAATGCAAAAGAGAAAATGGATGTCACTATAACAGTCCACTGAAACAAAGTATCACGCTTACAATCTGAGTAGAATATGAGTCCGTTGTTCCAAACCAACGGATGACGGCAACGTAATGGCCGAGAAGGTGGAGCTTGATGGTTCGCAAACTGAAAGTCTTGGGGAGAGATCCGGTACTAGAGGCTTTCTGCTTCCCTTTCTTCCCAGCCGATTTTTCCGCAGCCGCCTGGGTCCGACGCTCGCGAGCAGCTCGTTCCTTCGGGGTTTCTACTGTATCGAAACCAGGACAGACTTCTGTTGCAAAAAATCGAAGCTCCTTTCCCAGGAGTCGGGTTGCGTCCGCCAAGTGATCAAGAGTTTCATCGGTGTGTTGGCGTAGTTTGGCCAGGCCATGCCAGAGGGCCAATGTATAGAGAAGACGGAGTATGTGGTGGTTATACTGTTTGGGGAATAGACCCTCAAAACAAGGGATACAGCACTGGAGGATTTGCGCAGTAATGTTAGCTAAGTTAGGATCGAATTCTGAGCTCATGACGAATCGAATTTACCTGGAGGCAGTCTTCATATGTCCGCGCAGCCCAGTTCTTCATATCCGATGTGTTCATGTATGCAAAGCTCCTTACTGTAGATTGGCCAAAATTACCAATGCGACGAAACCTGGGAGGATCGATATGTCAGTAAATGATGCAGATATGTCCATCGTACGGGCCACTGCATACCGTTCGTTGAACTCATTGACCGAATCGTTCCCGAGAGTATGTAGCATCCGGATGAGATGAATAAAGACAGCTTTCCATACACCAAGCTCAAACTCGTGCATGAGGTCAACAACGAGCATCCGGAAAAAATTAAACTCGAAGTTGGCGAAGAGAGCTTCGGAGAATGCATTCTGCATGATAGATGCCAGTTAATATTGAATGGGACAGCAGCCGCATGTACATGGAAGACCAACCTCAGTAGCAACCAGCGACTCTGCCTTCAGAAAGTATTCGCCGCGATCATTGTTGGCCGCGTAACCATTCTGATAGATTATCTTGCGGGCGCTCTGGACATTCGATATCCGTTCATTGCTATCCACTCATGCCTTGACTATCCGGACGCGTTCATCGGCTACCTGCCCAAGGAGATGAACTTGGTCGAGGGTAACGAGACAGAGTGGGCATGGACACTGTCCTAAATCTCGAATCGTTGCCACAAGAACTCTAAAAATAGCAGAGGATATATAAGTCTGAGTAGCCAACTGTGGGTTGATGGCGGATGATTCACCTTTCGGGGTAATCTGCAGAGTAAGTAAATATACGTGGGTAGATTCTGCGTGTGATGCCATCGGCACAGTCGATGACAATACCATGCTGGTAGGCTTGCAAGAAGTCGGGATCCATCACGAGTCGCTTCCAGACGGCCTGGAAGAGCTCACGCCTGCAATGTCGAAGAGTCGCGGAGCTGCCGCTTTTGCCATTGCCATGTGACCGAATGAAATCCTGAATGTCATCGGGAAGCTGTAAATTTAGAATTATTAGCGCACTTTCGCTCGTAGAAGTATGAATGAATTGCGTTCTCACAGAAGGAATATGTGCGATATGGTGACAAGCGCGGGAGCGGGGCTTGCAACGGAGCCACTTGGAAAGATTCCCAAAGAAAAGGTATATTGGCCACATCTTGGATTGGCCAAACTGTGATACATGGGTGGCATCGGACCAAAACATAAGGCCCGCTATTGCTCGAGGAAGATTGCACCCGGGCTCCGGAGGTAGGCTATCAAGCTTGTCTTGCTCGGCGATCCATGCATCGGAGGCGTAGAGCTCATCGTGCAATCGTTGGAAAGTCTCTGATGCGGAATCATTTACTGGTGGTTGCGCTTGAAATGTCTTGAATGGTTCGAAGTGGAAGTCGCGCGCGAGTTGGTCCTGAAACGCTGCTTTGATAACTTCAACAAGAGGGCGACGGAGGAGACCGGGGATATCATAGGAACGTGAGGCTGAGGTGCTCGTATTGGCCGCCTGCTTCACACCAGTAGGGATCTCGATCTTGACCGACTCCTCAACCCAACCATCTCCCCATTCTTGCTCCGCCCCTTCTTCATCGCTCTCTAAGTCACTGATGTCCAACCCATCCAAGGCAGCGTTCAATTTGTCGATTGTCGATGCACCAGGAAGGTCGTCCTTGCGAAAGTCTTCCGCCTTCAAAACATCCGTGATCAGCGTGGCTAGATTACTCCGGCTGAGAACACCTCCACAGTTATGATACCAATGGCCAAGGCGATATGTTGACATGTTGTCAAAGGGTTTGATCGCCTCCTTGAGCTTTTGTGCGAGGTCCTTGGCGTCCAGTAGCGCATTCTCAACTGTGAAGCTCTCCAACGGCGCTCCTTCGTCCGGAATGCGCAACGGCAGTGACTTGTACTCGCGAAACACATTGAATGCATTTCTCAGCGTCTGGTACACCTCCTTTGGCTCTTGGGCACTTGGTACAGATTGGTCTCCCATCTCCGTGTCGCCATCTAAGTCTCCGGTGACCGAGTTGGTTACCGGGATGCCCGGACTAGGAGGTGTGTTGCTGGGTGGGGGTACAACGGAAGCTTGGGCTACCGATATAATTGCTGCTGGGCCTTCGGGTAGGATTTCCCGAAAGCGAGCGGGAAGTCTTCGAGATTGTGCCGAGCGCTGAGGACGTCGGCAGCGACCAGTTTTAGGGTCCACTAATTCTTCATTCACGACGAGTGGCTCCTGAGGTCCTTGGTCCCACAACTGGGCCGCTGGAAGAATAGCGCCCGAGAGCGCGGATTGGAGACCTGGTATGTGGGCAGGAAGTACATCGTGAAAGGTTTCTGGCTGCTTGGCTGTTGGCACCTATCCGATGGTGTTAGGTGCCGTTCTCCTCATTGTTACACAACTGCGGAGGTACCTCTTCTGCTCTGTTGTATGCCTCAACTACCATCTGCTGCCTCTCTTGTTCGGCTACGGCCTCTGCCTCTCGTTCCTTTCGCTTACGCACAGCGTTCTGGTGGTTTTCCACTGCACGCCGGGCCGCGGTTTTACTAGAAGTGCATTTCCTGACATGCCGAGTATATCCCAACTCCTCAAACTCCCTCCCACAGGCACATTTCCTCTTACGAGTTGAAGCTAGGACCATGTACAGTTGTCGGACAGGGGGGAAGTATGAAAAAATTTGCTTTGCAACTGCTGCCGATCCCTGCCCCACCCCACCCGCTGAGATCGAATTCCGGCCTTTCACACCACCCCGTGCCCGCACCAATTGTTTGAGACTAGAGACCAGAATTCTCACAACTGCACGTGAACGCGTTTGTTTTTTTGTTTTGATGGATGGGCTGAATAAATACCAGAGCTGTGAATCAGACCGCTCAAACCGCGTTAACCCCTCCCCCTCAAGTCTCCTTGCAATTTATTCCTCCTCCTCTACTTTGCTCTCTAACCGAGTCGCCAAAAATGTCAAGTCCATCCTCAGAGGGCGAACACTCGTCTTCAATCTCCTCTCAGTTGGCGGGCACGCGACGGCGCCGAAATTCGGCATCCGATGACGAGCTCTTCGGGCCCCGACGTAAACGGTCTGTATCTCATTTACATATTCTACTGCTGGGTGTCTATTTGCGTGGATGCTGACATGTTTCACCCCCCCAGCCGTCCAGTGGATCCTCTTGTCCGCAGCGGCAAGCATGCCGCACGCACCATTTACATCAAGTTCCACCCTCTCACCGTGCTCCAATATGGCTTAGAGGTTCTCACTAAGCACGAAAATGAGGAGATTGATGCCTTGCCATCAGAAAATTCATACGCTCTTTCGGTACTGTACCCCCCTAGTCACGACTAACCACCAATATAAACGTGCTTCATTAGCGATAAGAATTGGAGAATCTTTTCGGATCTACTGAAGCTGATCCCAGATGCTAAGAGGCGCCTCATGGCAGCTGACGGAGATGATTACCTTTTGAGACTAGCTGCCGCAGCAAGTTAGCTCCACCGTCCGTTATCTTTTGGATCTAACCATTTTTGTCCCTAGATTGAGGAGGGCCTTTCCGCCGGTCGCTCCGACGACACCAATGGCCTGAAAAAAGCAATCGCTGAATGGGTCAGCGGCACTGAAGGGAAGGTCCCCAAGAACAGCAAGATCGGCCGCGGGTTCCAAAACAAGACCACCGCACGACTCCTGGCTCCGGTACGCTTCAACATTGATGACCCAGCGTATGTTTTTTTTACGTTTTCTGGATTATAAATTCCCACTTATCATCCACCCTGGCATAGGACGCTTCGGAATCTTCGTGATGAAGTTCATCGTCCAGGGGTCGGCGAATATCCTCCATTCCTTTACCAAGACTTTAGCATCAACAATGAAAAACTCCTTGAGGGACTCTTCAGATCTGACCTCTTGCTAAAGGTATGTAACTTATCGCCATACCATACCGAAGGCTAACCTAGTTTCCAGGCCGCTAAGCATGTCCTCATCGGTCCCAGCTCAGCGGACTCACTTGAAACCACCAATAAATCCACTCGCCTTGGCAACGCTGCACTAAACGGCATGAAAGAGGTGACATTGCCGTTCATTGCCTACATCTGTGCCCAAGTAAGTCGGTATTCGGCATGGATGTGTCACCGACAAGCTTACCATACCCTATTCTACAGGTACGCTTTGCTCTTAGCTCCGATGAGGTTTTCGGGCAGAATGCTCACTCCTTTGATATCTACGCTTTCTATCGCAATATCCTCACAATGCTACGGAAGGAAGAGGTGGCGAAGGACATAGAGGAGATCCGTCAGTACTGGAATGAGTAAGTGTTTCTGATCCCGCTACAATTTACTCTGACTGACCAAGAAGAATAGGGTAATTTTTGGGAATTTTGAAGAAGAGAACGGAGGCGAAGAGATTGGTACTATGGCGCAGATTTTGGCACAGCAGGCTGGGGCAGCATGATTTATTTCAGTATATTGTTTTTATCGCACGTTCTAGAATATGCAAGATACTATCTATTCGATTCTATATGAGAACCATAATTCTGTAAACGCTTTGTAATCGAGCTTTCAGAAGGCAACCTATTCCAACCGAATCTCGGACTGGTGGGATGCGAAAAGGGTCAACAGTCTGGCCCAATACACAAGGATTATAAGGTCATACCTTCCAATTGCGCGAGGAAATAAGTCTAGCTAATATTTTTGTATCCATAATCTCAACATATGGTTATAGTTCCTTTCAGAACTTTTATGCTTTATGAGGTTTGTGGGGTTTATAAGGGGTGTCAGACTGATAGGGATTACGGTTCCGCTAAAGTCGACATGTGGTTATACCCACTTATTAGCGACCCCTATTTGCTGGTGAGGCAGACATGCTTTCTGCAGTTGATAAGAGCTTAAAATTCCCTGACAATGGCAGACAAGTGACGGGTCCCGGACGTGATGGACTTGGCCCATTTAAAGTCAAGGCGAAGATCTCTTCCCATGCCTATCGACTTACCCTCCCAGCAACCATGAAAATCCACCCAGTCTTCCATGTCTCCCTCCTCACACCCCATGTCGTCGACACTATCCCTGGACGAATTCAACCCGCGCCTCCCCCTGTCATTGTCGAAGACGAAGAGGAATGGGAGGTAGAAAAGATCCTTAACTCGCGATACCATTATAGGCAGTTGCAGTATCTGGTCAAGTGGAAGGGTTTCGGAGATGACCACAACAGCTGGGAGCCAGCCGACTTTTTGGAACATGTGCAAGATCTTTTGGAGGAATACCATCAACGATTCCCATTAGTGTTTGGACCCAACAACGCACCTCCTCCTCGCTCCTCCCATCGTCGTCCTTAGGAGGGGCTGATGTGATGACCTCACCACATGTCACAACAAAGGTCAATATGTCAAACCCAGGATCCACCAACATTCCCACGACTACCCCGCAGCCCCCCATAACTTTCGCCCTCAATCGCATCGTCACCTCACGGTCACCACACACTCCTTACTCATCTCCTCATGTACTCCATGCCTTCCTTACTCATTTGACGCGTCAGCCTTTCCTCGATGTTCTATCACATTCTTTATCATTCCGAGACATTCTAGACATAGCCACTCGTTAGTATTTAAGTACAAGGGAATGAGGAGGTTTGTTCCTCATTCCGCCTCTCGTCTACTTCAATCTCATAGTCCTTCGACCTTCATGCCATACTGATTATGATCGGGTGGTGACCTCTCTCTGTTAACCATTGTCCAAAGCCAAAGTCCACAGTCCCATAGTCCCCAGCCCACAGTCCAGATACGCCCTGCTCGGTCTCCATTGTTAAGATCGTGACAGTTTTGGCCAGTCTCGGACAAGAGATTAGCCCGACCTCTAAGACAGCGGTCTTGGACCAGTCTTGGACATGTCCGAAACCTTTCAGTCCAGGACCGTTCAGTTTCTCCCCACACCCTAACCTAATTGTCCTAATCGGGCAAGTAGCAGCCGCAGCCCAAATCATTACATCGGCTCAGTCTTGAATTACTAAGCTAGGACCCTTTTGTCGATTCGTCGAGCTTAAGGGACGCAGCTTGGCGAATTCGACAAGAGGAGTTGAGAGTAACGTCAGGCCAGTTTCCCAAATAAGACCAGCACAAAAAGGGAATCTAACTAGTTATTACGAATATTAAGCCCAAAGCTTCTTAGTATTATTCGTAATAACTGAAACAAGAAATAGAATACATTCGAACAAGGAAAGGGACAGGGACTAATGGAGGGTAACAAGATAATTGGGAAGGGGGTGGGGTCGCGTAGACGCGGTCCCACGGTTCCCTAACAGTGTGCTTCATGTAGACCGAGGTTCTCCGGACCGCTCTAGGTGTTCCAGCGTGATCTTCTGGGCTACTGGGACGGCTGTCCTATTTGGCAGTCTGTCCATCGTGTGTTTTACCATGTTGAAGTCCCCTAGGACTACGTCTGGTTTCGTTCTCTTAATAAGGTTAATCGTCTTTTTCATAGAAAAGCTCAGCCGTGCGCCATTCGTCTGGGGCATATAGGTTCGCTAGAGTCAATTTTTTCACCTTCCCACTTCCAGGTGAGGGCGCTTACTCTGCCATCGATCAGGATTTCGTGCATGAAGTCCTCCTTTTTCAGGCCTGCTGGGATGCCATCTCTGTGGACCACAAAGCCGGTGCCCACTTGGTGAGCACCTCCTTTATTAGGAAAAGCCCGCTCGACTCATGGCGCAGAGACAACTGCGATGTGAGCGACTTTGCTTGGGAGAGCCCTGCACCAAGTGCAGACGGCTCATGCTCCAGGTCCAGAATAGACAAAGTACTGTTGACTGAGGACCTTGAGACCAGATTGATGCAACATTACATCGACCACTCTCTAGCGATCAGTGATCACATCCCAGTTGTCGTCGAGTTAATAGACAACAAAGCTCCGGAGACTGGCAGGGGACGGTGGAAAATGACCACTGAAGACCTGGAAGATAAGTACCTAATGGAGGAGGTCCTGAAGATACTTATCAAGGTAGATATGGAGGGCAATAAAGCACCCATGATGTCTTGGCTGGATGCGAAAAAGGTTATAACAAACCTTACCAGGTCCAGACAGACCACATGTAGGAAGGAGCGAGGAGCTCACCTATCAGATATCAGAAGTCAACAATGGGAGCTAACGCACTGCAAGGACTTCAAACATAACATTGGACTACAGAACCAAGAGTCCAAGCTAAGAGATGAGATAGCTAGAATCGAGAGAACCAAGCTAGATCGTGCAGCGGAATCAGCCTTGGCCAGATACGCTGACAAAGGGGAATCAGTAAATAAATACTGGTTTGCCATAGGAAAAGCCATCCAGGAGTCCTCGATAGTGAGAGCTCTTCAGCAGTCAGGGGGCCAACAAGCCACAGACACACAGAGGATGCTACAGATAGCAAGGGCCCACCACGAAACCCTCCAGTCTGAGCCAGAGATGACGAAACCCAGAGAGGACGCCATCAGAGAAATGGAAGGAACGACAAGCAGCAAGAAAATGACCCGCGAATTGATCTGCATACTGGAACAATGCCTCAGGACTGAGGAAGCCAGATCTGCCATTAAAGGGGCCCAGAATGGAAAGGCCCCTGGCAAGGACAGAATTCCATACGAATTCTATTAATACTGGGTTAAGTGCCTTGAAGAAAACGAGGACGAGAACACCAGAATTCCAGATATCGCAAGAATTCTTGCGAGAGCATGGAACGAAGTCTCGGGGGATAAGCCAGCCCCCAAGGAGTATGTGCAGGGACTAATGTTCTTACTGCATAAAAAGAAGGAGAGGGATAAGATCAAGAACTACCATCCGATCACCCTCCTCAACTCAGACTATAAGCTCCAGACCAAAGCTATGACCAACAGGCTTGGGAAGTGTGTAGACAATGTAATACGCCCTGACCAAGCAGGTTTCGTAGCAGTACGAGACATCCTGGACCATATCAAACTAGCCAAAGTAGTCAAAGAATACTGTGACACCGAGGAGGTCAACAGATGCCTGTTTGCTCTACACCAGGAGAAAGCGTATGACAGGATCGACCACACATACTTATGGAAGATCCTCAAGGCATTTAAAGTCCCCAGTCCATTCTTAGGAATGGTCAAAGGACTCTATGCCAAGGCCAGAACCTCTGTCCTAGTCAACAGGATGGAGTCGCAGCCCTTCAACATCAAAAGGGGAGTCTGAAGTTGGACTGTGTTCTTTCTCAGTACAACGTAGTCGTTTATATATTATCTATAATAAGGAATACACTTTACCTGTGTTCTTTCTCAGTACAACATAGTCGTTGAGAGGAACAGAACAGCAGGGCGAAACAACAAACACGCTACTTAAACAGGAAACAAACAAACACGGACATACTTATTCTACTTAACAACAGAGTCCGCCAGGGTGACCCCCTGTCATGTCTACTCTTTGACCTGGCCATAGAGCTGCTAGCTGAGTCATTGAGGAGATCAAATCTCAAGGGAATTGAGATCCCCGGCGCAGTATCCAGGCTCCTGGTGAGACTGTTCGCTGAAGACACACAAGTCTACCTGTCCAAAGCGGACAAACGGACGGATGTGACAAATATCACTGATAAATGGTGCCTGGCATGGACAGCGAAGTTCAATACCGGCAAAACAGAGTTCCTACCAATGGGCTCAGCTGAGTACAGGAGAGACATGGCAAGAAGAAAATGCCTACAACCCAACCGAATTAGAAGCGCTGAAGTCCTGCTGAGGGGCTGGAGGATAGTCAAAGACACTGAGCCCATCAGAATTCTGGGGGGACAGGTAGGTCACAAGCTGGACGTAGAGGCGATTTGGGAACCAGTCACAGCCAAAATTGAGTCTCTAGCCAATAAATGGTCGGCTAAGAGAATGACGCTCAGAGGAAAGAGGCTAATAGTAGCCTTCCTGCTACAATCGAGGGCTCAGTACCTCATGATGACCAATGACCCACCGAAATCAGTTGTGGATCGCATCGCCAAGGCCACACACAGAGTGATGTGGGAACGGAAGCGAAGAGGACTCACCAAGATCGCTATCTTGGAATGTCCTGTAGCGGAGGGAGGACAAGGGGTGCCCGACTTCCGTGCAAGGGTGGCAACAGCTAGGCTAATGTGGCTCAGAAAGTGGTGCCTCCCAGAAGACAGACGGCCACTATGGGCAGCCATAGTAGATGTCCTAATCCGTAACGCCGCAAATTTGCTCAAGTCGGATCCAAAGCAGGCAATCTCATCCACCCTGACACAGGAATGGAGGGAGAAAATTGGCAGGACAAGCAAGCTCTCAGCAGAGCTGCAAACCATGCTTGCGGAAGGCCGCAAGGTGAATGTGAGGATCGAAGGCCTCAAATTCAACAAGAGACTGAGAGGAGACATGCCAATATGGCTCTCCAAAGTCACAGACCTCACGCCAAAAGATGAGAAGACAGCGGCGATGAAGCAACTAAGAGAACACCACAGAGTCCTAACAATGAAGGACCTGAAGCGTGTAAAATACCAGAACACCAAGGGGTGCAAGAGACACCTGAAGTGTATGATGTGCATTGACCTGATTACCATTAAAACGGCACCCAGGGCGAACATCCGCTTCCAAACGCCAATGCTAGAGGGAGCCGAAGCCCCAGATGGACTAGACCACACAGCCCACTGCAAGAAACAAGTGCTTCTGGACCTCAAAGCTGGAGCGGAGGTTCTCCTGAACCCAGATGTGACGGAGAGGGAAAGCATAGCAGGTTCAACCAGAATCTTTGGGCTCATCCCAGCGAAAAACCTGCGTACCGGGAAGGGGCTACAGTGGACCAAACGACAGTGCTTCAACTCTACACAGACGGATTGGTGACGGACCAGAGCTCCTCAGAGGAGATGTTAGGGAACCGTGGGATCGTGTCTACGCGACCCCCGCCCCCTCCCCCTTTCGAGTACGAGTAGAGTAGTACTAGCCCGCTACGTGTATAATTCTATTTCCTTGTTTTGGCACTACGAATGACACTGAAGTTACGGATTTAATGTTTGATAAGAATTAGCTAAGTTACCATTTTGGGCCGGTCTTATTTGGGAAACCGGCCCGACGTTTATTCTCGAATTCTCTCGCCGGATTCGCCGAACTGTACCCTGTAAGCTCAACGAATCGGCGAGACGTACCTGGCTCCGTCATCAGGACAGGGAGCGCCGTAAGGATTCGGGCTGCGGCCGCTTGACTGCCTAATAAGGCACTAGCGCTGCAGCACGTGCCTACACCGTCGGTGTGCCCCCGAGCCCCTCCCTCACTTAGCAAACCTTCCATATTAGTATAGAACGTTCTAGAATATCCTTAGTAGATAATAAATATCGGTTCGCGATAAGATAACGAGGGAATCTTATCTTATCACGCCCCTTCACTCACATCGCCCCTTGTGCGTGCACTAACCGTTAGATCTTCGGGACAAAGATCAGCTACCGTTAGGTCTTCGGGATAAAGACCACTTACCGTCAAGTCTCCAGGATAAGAGACTACTTACCGTCAGATCCCGGGACAAGGATCAACCGTCGTCACCGACCCTCGCTTTCGCGATCGCGAAAGCCCTTGATTTCCTTATTAGGAAATCGCTCAAGAGCGTACCACACCTCGAGAGCGTTCTACAAACGCACTTGAACGGTAGTCTCCTCGCATCCTAACGCGAACGCGGAGAGCTCTTATTACTGCGTCCGAGACGTGTACCGGTGCTCTTTCCTAATCCGGTAATTCCGGACCAACTCGCCTCGCACTTGCGACCCTCGCACTCCCCCCCCCTTTTCCTCTTTCCTCCCTTACTCGTTTCGCATCGTAGCACGAACTATAGAATAGTATTATTCTATATAAGTAACTACAGTCGGACCCCCAATAACGCATGGCCTCGGTGGCCAAATATTCCATGCATTAGCAGGGGCAATGCATTAGGGGAGGAAGGATCTACTTAGACTCTCATGACTAGGTAGGGACTTTGTCCCATGTGTGATAGTAGTGAGTGACTTCTTTTGCTCTTTTCCATCTTCTGCTATAAGATTGAGTTAGTGGATGAGCTTTGGGATCAGTCTGAATGATTTTTTTGTTGAGAGTGGATCGGTAGGCAAGAGTAGATTACAAAGTTTTGGGGTATTGGATACTTTTTACGCATTTTTATCCCTCTGCTAATGCATATTTGTAATAAAAAATCTTATTTTGGCTATGCATTATGCAATTCTACAGTTATGCATTATCAATCAGTAAATTCTTAACTACCAAGTCCGTGGACAAAAAACCTATGCATTTCAAGGGGATATGCATTACTAGCAGTATGCATTTTGGGGGGTCCGACTGTACGTAATACATCCTACGTGCGTCGCCCAGGCTAGTAACTTTCTATTCATACTCCCGTGCAGTGACTTCCTGCTCCCACGGTCACGCCGCCGCCCCCAACTACTGGCTCGCAATAGGAGAGATTTGGTTTTGGAGTTTGGTGCGATAACCCCATGTATAGGGCATCGATCAAACTGGAATCCGCCCCAAAGACCAACAATAGGGCGGAACTTGCAGCGGTAGCCTGGGCCTTGGAAAACGCCCCGGCTAACATCCCGATAGTGATCCACTCAGACTCACAGTACGTAGTAGGAGGGCTCGCATCCAAAGCCCGGTCGCACGAAGATAAGGGCTGGTTAGGAGTCCCAAATGCTGATCTGTGGAAAGCCACAGTCTACAAACTGAGATCGCGCATCGCTGAAATGAAGATCATCAAGGTGAAAGCGCATAGTGGGATATACGGCAATGAGATGGCCAATGAACTGGCTAACAGAGGATCGGAAGGCTCTCAAGATGGCTTCCCCAATCTAGAAGTGCCCAGAGAATGGGCCCTAGAAGGTGCGAGACTGAGTGCTCTGAACTTCAAGGAGATGTATGCGTGGGTACGCCACAACCAGAAAGTGGACCGAACGAACAGCGCCCTCAGAAACCTTACAAAGATCAAGGAACACATGAGGGACAAGCTCAACATGATCGTCACGGACCAGGACATCTGGTTGAGCACGAGACGACCCTACATTCGTAGGGAGATATTGGATTTCTTGTGGAAAATGATCCACGAGAGATCCCCATGCGGCACCATGTTCTCGAACTGGGGCCCAGGATGGGAAGAACTCCAGTACTGTGAGTGCGGTGTGGTAGAATCCATGAAACACATCCAAGCAGGCTGCGGTTCCGACGTATGGAAAATCCGGATGTGGGAGGAAGCATGCAAAATGATGAAGGCTTCGGAAATTATAAACGAAGATCTCATCACTATCAGACCAATATACGAGAGCCTGATGGCTGTCAGCCTAGTCAGAGCGGGAACCCCAGCCGGGACAAGGCTGTGGGCGACTATCACGGGCAAGACGGCTTTTACAGTCTGGAAGCTCAGAAACAGGCGTAGGTTCAACAGTACCCAAATCACAGCCAGAATGGCGATTGACATGTGGAAAGCTGACATGGAAAAGAGAGCCAGGTCTGACCTAGCGATCACTGGATTGAAAGGCCAGAAGACCGCACCCGAGCTCAAGTGAGCCACAGAGATGCAAGCCGCATGGTCCAAGATTGCTACTTGGAACAACAGCACATTATGCTGGATTTACTCCGACTATGGTTAAACACCTGTTCTCGTAGCGGGTGAGTAGTGGACACCTGAGGATTTGGGGTGGATAAGGAGGAGACCACGCCCTGGCAGGCGATCCCAGTGCTCAACAGGCTCTAAAGGGGAAGGTGCCGCTTCGGCGGGTACTCCGAACCCTGGGAGCATCCAAACTGGGGGATTGCTTCCCCCATTTCACCTGGGCCATGTTGAACCTGCACATGCGTTCACAAGCGTAAGCAAGTGCTAGGCACCAGGGTGGATGTCGTTGATACCATATGCCAATAGTGTCCCAGGGCATTAGAGGCGGTCGCTTTGTGGAGTCATCCAGGAGGAGGGGTTTAGTGGGTAGGGCCTGCGGGTGGTAACATTCAATAAGGAGGAGCCCCACACTGGTCTAGCTCCCTGCCTAAGGTAGGGCGGACCATTGTCGTTGAACTGATTCCCCGCCTTGGCTACAAAAAAAAAATGAGGTTCTCCGGACTCCCTGACCTGCTGTCAGGCCTAAATTCGACTTTGATGTCGGTCCATCTGTTGCGAGCCGGCTATTGGGGGCGGCGGCGTGACCGTGGGAGCGGGAAGTCACCACACAGGAACATGAACAGAAGGTAATAGATTTAGCTAATCTATCTAGAGTGTAACGCCTAGTTAATTAGGTAGAATAAGGCTATTCTAGTGTTCGTGTTATGGAGTGGAATGAGTTAGAAGATGAGTAGAGGAAAGGGGGTGAAGGGGGGGGGTGCGAGTGGCGTGAGCGCTAAGTGAGGTGATCCGGGATTACCGGATTAAGGCAAAGCGCCGGTGCGCATCTCGGATGCGGTAGTAAGACCTCTTCGCGTTCGTGTTAGAACGCGATAAGAGTACCGTTCCAGTGCGTTTGTAGAATGCTTTCGAGATGCAGGACACGCTTGAATGATTTCCAAATAAGGAGATCAAGGCTTTTGCGGTCGCGAAAGCGAGGGTCGAGAACGACAGGTTGATCCTTGTCCTGGGATCTGACGGTAAGTAGTCTCTTATCCTGAAGACTTGGCGGTAAATGGTCTTTATCCCGAAGACCTTGTATAGCATGGCATAGCATAATATATCATTTTATAGTTGCCCATTGCCTATTCCAAATTCCTGCTTTCTTCCTGCTTGCGGTTGCAAGCTCAATTGGTTGCTTCATTTAAGTAACCGCCTGCCGTATACTACTCCTAACTGCACGTTCGCTTTCCTAGATATTTGATTCTTCCTTAAGTGGAAAAGGTACAGGAGCTACTTATTTACATTTGTTTTCTGCGTCCACTATTTTGGCAAAGCTTAAACCGAGTGCACCTGCCTTGTAAAGCCCGACATCCACGCACTGCTTGTCCTCGATGCTCATAATCCGAGCTGTTAGGCAAAGCGTGACTCACGCACACTATTTGCACTTCTCCATGGCGACTCATAAGTGGCGTGGAATGCATACGCCAATGCCTCAATCACAGTTCTATGCCGAAAAAACATGCTTAAGGAGGCGGTTCGAGAGGCTGCCAGAAGCCTCCAGTGGTCTTCCAGGATTCAAAACCACAGGTAAGAGGCTATGTATATAAGGGTGGTCTTTCCTCTACCTTTGAATACCAGACCCTAAATTAAACACTCCACCTCCGACGACAGATGGAAGACACCTCGCGTAAGACACATACCCCAGAGTCCTTCCAAGACGGAATATTCTACACTGATATAACGTACACTTAATAGGGGGTTCTAGATACTTTATGCATCTCCACAACATGGTGCGGTCAAGACGGCTCCATGGACTCGGAATAACCGCTGTTTCGGAAGGCCCTCTGCACAGGCCGGTGTGGACGTTTACAATCGCAGGTATGTCATATGGAAGTTTGAAATCAATATCCGCACTCACGTTGAGGAACCTACGGAGTTAATGGGCAGTATTTCTCTGCAACTGGTCTAACCAAAGCGGAGGCACGAGAAATCGCTGCCATGAGAGCCCTGTACACTTTGGGATTTCTGGATTGCTAATTAAGTAAATAGCTCTCTTTAAGCTAAAAGCTCCATGATTCGTATGAAAAAAAATGCATATGACTATTGCGGTCCCATCTGGTGGATGAATATCGTAAAGGATCATGAAGGCGGCTCGCTGGTACTGTTTACCCCGGTCTCTCACCTTACCCCATGAAATCGGTGAACGTTGCTGTTCACTCTAAATTCAAGTGGTTGGGTCGACTCGCTTGGGGGAGGTGCCGCACTAGGTCTCTCTGCCCCCCACCACTTCAGTGCTGACAAATGTCGCCTATTCATCCGCAATCCTTCACTTGGGGTGACGTGAGTTCGAGGGTCTATTGCTTGGTGGAGATGGGGCCTGCAGTGCGGCCTCCCGCGACGCCAAACACCCGATTGGAGGAACCCAATAAGTGCCTCAGCCCTGAGGCCAATCGGGTAGTATGGAAGCCAACTGTGGAGGTACGCTAAAATATCTCACACCATAGCAAAGGCACCTGATATTATCTATGTAGTATGTGTCGGACGGCGGGGCTCTGCATGCAATTGATTTCGACTTTTGGAAGAAGTGACTTGATCTTCCATGTGACATCTATCAGTCCTGCACCGTCGATTTCCCGCGCTTTGGCAAACAGGTATTGCTTATTCAAACTTTGGGAGCTATAGAATAATATTGAGATCATCCGCGATGCGAATGGAACCCGCCCGGTTCCAAGCCACAGGTACCGGGCGGACAGGGCGAAACTGGCGGCGGTTGAGACAGGGTGAGAATGTCTCCCCGCGCCCGGTGCCGAACAACTGCATCTTAGCCCGCAATAGAAACGGTAGGGAAATAAGATTCTCCCTCTCTAGTGGTGAAGCTTCGGCATCGTGTTCAGAGGAGGACGTCTGCCCCAGCCCTCTGCGGGTGGCGGCCCGAGCCACCCCAACTTTTGCGCTCCTTGCACATCTTCAGATGTTCACACATTTGGCGTCGCCCATACGGATCTAGAGAAGTTGACAGCTGTGTTCGAGCTGTTAACCCACTACCGCAGCCCAGGCATTAGATTCTGGATCTCGTTGTACTGGCGTGTCAATATTAATGCGGAGCTTCTCCAAATACGCAGCTGTCTGCCATGGTGTGTTTACACGAACAGGCGGCGGCCACCATTAGCTGCACTTAGCCCATCCTCAATTAAACTCTCTTTCCTTGAGAATCTGCATTCGTCGCTGATCAGCAATATCCGCACTCCGCGGGGTGTCTGTTGTGAACTAGATTTACCAGCTCGCTCGGCAGGTGGCGCCCTCGGTCCAGCAGGGATGGGACAACGATTCAACAGCGAGATTCAATTGGTAGACAAGATGATGTTCCCTCACTACTAACTAGAGCGCCGAGGGGTTTTTGCCTCCCGGTAGTTCGTAACCCTTTAAACTCCGCTAGAAACGCGTCCGTGGGCCTACGTAAGGGATCTATTCCCGGCGCACATCGGGTCCTACCATGCCACCGTTAGAACAAACGGAGTTTCCCAATTCGGCGAAGACGGAGTCCCTCCCTCCGCGAGAACGTAGCCACAGGAACATTACGTGATATTCATGTGCGCTGGTGCCGATGCTCGGGCGGTCTCGAGCTTCACCAACCCTCTCGCTGGATCGGACGATAATATCCTCCTTTAAGGGTACTCTAAAATAAGCCATGGGCTCGGCACTATTTCAGCTTTTCCGCTGCCTCCTTCCTTTGGGAGCTCTGAGCGCTTGCTCGTATCTACGAGATCACAAATACCCGCGAGCAGCTCGGTGGTCATATGTTTACCCTTTCGTCTTAATCATTGGGGGTCCAATATAGCCTAGGGTTCTGTCGGATTTTGCCGGGAAACGCGGTGTGATATATATCGGAGCCTCGAGTTCTACATAGAACGTCGGCATTCCCCGCTGCGATTGACCTAGTCTAATAAGTCTTACCGTTAGAAACACCGGCTACCATCTCGCTATAATCACCGCGCTCGATTCCGATCATGTATCTTCTAGCAGCTTCGTGAGTGATTTATCGGTGAGGTTCTCCAAGTGAGCGCCAGCTTCCCGGACTTGGGCCTACGGTTTTAAGTGGACCCAGTGATAGTGACCGATAATGAACATCAGGTGGTTGGTATCGCAGACGCTAGGCGAGTGCTATAACTTTGAAAGTTATTCGCAACAATTGCATGGTGGTAGTTATTTTGCAGTATGGGCGGTAAAGCGCCCAAAGTCTTCTGACACCACTAGCCACCAGGTAGGACGCCAGTACAATGAAAAGCTCTAGAGAGACTTCCGTAAAGCTTTCGTAATCCTTCCACTTCCAAAGGGTCGCCAACAAGGCTAGGGGATACCGGCACGCTTACTGCATCCGCGATGTGTTCGAGCTTGGCAGCAAGCTGGATCTTTTCATCGACGACCCCGTGCTGCTGTCGCCTTCATGGCGCTTTTACATCAGGATTCTCTCCTGCAGAGGGTCGTGGTTGGGGGCTGCTGGTATATCTTTCTAGATTGTCAACTTGGTTAGACGCATCGGACTCCAGATTCATGACAACTGATCAGATGCCGTTGCAACGTGGCTCGTAGGATGCACCGCACACCTTTCTATAATAATTTAACCAGTTAATGAGATTGTATGGACGCGCTCTTGCAGGGCCATCTTCATTCTGCAGCTCGTGAGGAACTCAACTAACTTATTGACATTGCGGCAGAGTATTGTCTTGGAGGACACATGGTGCACGCTTCGTTTAGGGTCGCGGTTTGCAGCTGGCTTCAAGTATCTGTAGGACCGTAAAGTAATGGTGGTGACGTCTCATTCAACGGGATGCGGTCGCTTCCAGCTGTCTCTAGTGCCCTTCTCCCCGCTTGCCGAGCCGAAGCTGACCGTAATCAGTACGACCGAGTTTCCGTCATGCTGTCAGAAAAAATATTAGGCTACCTGAACTCTGCCACAGGACTGGGAAATTCATTGCTCTGGGGCAAGGCTTCCTTTCTAGTATACTATGCTAATATACGATGCGGGAGAGCCTTCTTCTTCCGCCCCGTTTCAATTCCCCCGCTCTACGGAGTATCCTACTCAAAAATAATCATCAGGAGATGTTTAGCCTAGCATAAACTGGGGGGGGGGGGCATGACTTTGCTTCCGCGAGACTTGCAACCGAGACTCCACTTTAGGGCCGCCTGGACTCAATGCACCCTAAAAGCTGAATGCCCACCCACAAGAAGCCGGCCCAGAAAGGCCGAGTGATCCGTGTTCTCCAAGGCTATAAGTCTAAATGCCTCCCGACTTGGACCAGGTGCATGGCCCATCGATTGAGCCTTCCCATCTTTAAACGCGTCGCACGCGTAGAGGTCGAGATCTGGCAAGAGGATGAGAACTTTTACTTTTATATCATTACCTCGCACACGTTGAGGGGTTCCGGTGAGAACCAGCCCGCTTGCCAACACCCCTGAAGCAGTTTTTTACCGTTAAATCTAGACTCTGTCTCCCCCACGATGAGGATTTCGATCGAACAGATTCGTCCATAATTCTTGGGGCCGTTTAAGCATTCCCGGCTCCTGAAACGCGTCATGAGCACGATCTTACCTTCAACCCCGACCACCTAGCATCTCGGGACAAATAGTGTTTCAAGCTTCCCGAAGTCATGTGGGGCAAGGCCACTACCGGACATCGGCCCGTCCTCTACTTAGCCTACCACACTCTTCAATGCTACTAGAAAGATACAAGAGTCATAAATGGTTGCAATGGTTTCCATGATGGGCCGTGATTTCTCCTTGTCTCAGATCGACTCTGATTGAGTCGTCGGGTTTCACTACCGGAGACCGATTCCCGTTAACGGCGATCACCCGAGCTTCCCGAAGCGCTCTCCTAGTTAATTAATTCCCTCGTTTGAGTAAAGGATGGTTGCTCTACCAATGCCGGTAGCATTGTCGCTATGTACAGCACGGAGCTGAGACCCCGGTTCCCAGCACCGCCAACTCCCTGTGAATCCGAGTGACTGGAATGCCTTCCATTGCTGTTAATAATTTCACCTAATATAGCAATTTCTTTTAAATAGCATTGCCCGACATCGACTTAGAAGTTCTTTCTGTGGCTTGCGTCACCGGCCCTTCCTGCACTCACTGAACGTTCGGAATATATTTTCTCCGTGGGAGCTGTTGATAATATTTAAACGTCCGCATATAAGACTTGAATAACATTTATCTCTGGTCTTCATTGCACCTCTTCACCCTCCATTCTCATTTATCTCCATTCCTACAGCCTCATGCATTATGATTCCCGTACGAGACCTTCGATATTTTACTAGGCTCTTAATCACATCTTTGAACACAAACCCGTTATTTAGGCGGACCTAGGTACTACATGCACCTACACAATATGATGCGGTCTGGAAGGTTAGATGTGCTTAGCACGGCTTCTGTCGCAGATGGGCCACTTCACCGGCCTTCGTGGACGTTTACAATAGCTGGTAAGCCTCCAAAGCTAACACAGGTAACAGCATCTAACCTATTTATCTCCTGAAGTGAACGGGCAATATTTTACGGCGAGTGGAACCTCCAAGGCCGAGGCACGAGAGAGCGCAGCGTTCCACGCTCTGAACTGCCTCGGCTTCCTCGATACCTAAAGGCCGCAGACCTTGGGATCCGTGGAAACGCAAATCATAGCAGGGGTATAGCAATACATTGCACGATGAAGCGATACAGCCAAATATACCATGCCCAAGATTAGTTCGAGAACGAGTTCGCGTGGTCATTGAATTGGTTATGGCAGTCAATTAACCTCCGTATCACTAACTCCGAGTCTAGACTAGTAACCTAAACCAAAAAAACTGTCCTTAGGGTGCGTGAATCGCTCTTTTTGCTGCTTACCGTCAGGGCGACCGCGAGGCAGCCGCTCGCCCACCTCTACCATTTCCAACAGCCATCATGCCACGGTGCGAACCCTTCCCCTACCCCGAATTTGAAATAGGAGGAAGCGATCCTGTACATCCGATTATTATTTCAGCGCTTTCGGAATTTTCTTGATTTCCGTTCGCATAAAATACCCTGCCACGATGCGAAGAGGCGATACCTAGAATTCTCTTTACGCGGCGCGGGATCCTCGTTGTTTGCCTATCATGGCCCGGGTGACCTCTGGATGTGCAACGTACGAAGTGCTTACCTCATTTCGGCTCAGAATAAGGGTGCTTTTCGCCAACAATACTTTCTTGTCTGACACTCCAGAAGGGCGTCGGCGAAGTCGTACGTCTTATTCCTCGCTCTGGCCTTGAGGGAGGCAGTGAGGATACTAGACAAAAGTTCAGCCCAAATATATACCTAATATCTTAATACAGATCCTACTCATTTTATGTTATCGGCGCGATGATTACCTAATTCTCGCAAGGTGCGTACCGGTCAACATTGCTCTGCGGAACCAGCCCACGCGCTATCCGAGTGGAGCATTGAATTTACATGTGCGTAATAAGCAAAAAAAAAAACGTAAATCTACATCTTATTGAAGAGATTTGAACCTTGGCCTTCCATCCTCAACCCCAAACTCGGCGATGACGAGACATCGCCGGCCGGGGTTCTCGTCGTCCCTGGGGGCAAAAAATCGAAAGATCACGCGGAATGACGGGGACCTGAAACAAAGGCCTTTTCTCTCGGTTAAAGCAGTAAGCGTTTTACCTCGCCGCACTCGAAACTGGCCTTCTACTCATGCCTCCTTACTCCCAGAAGCAGTCGCATTCCCCCGTTCGGAATTAATTCTGGTGGCTAGAGTCAAATTTGGCTCCTGAAACTCAGGCGCATGAGTCGTATGGGCTGATTTGCCTGCAGGGAGCCGTCAGGTCGGTGATCTGGTTAAGCAGGTGGCCCCGTAAACTGCGTCCGTAGATTTCCTGATTTAGGTTTAATGCTTAGCAGTGCAGCTCGGTTGGACCTGTTCAGACAAAGGGATCATCAAATTCCGATCATCTCGGAATCTTCGCGCAGGGTCTCTCTTTGTCCCAATAGGGTAGCCGAGCCACCAGGTGCTCTCGTATGATGTTGCTCAACGATCCAGACCTGCCATGGCGCTTGTCTCAAAGCGAATTACGGAAGAAGGTTGCCGCTTTGTCACACGAGAGAGGCTGAGAGCTAGACTGAGATGCAATAAATATCGTTTCCTCGAGCGACTTGCCCATAGAGCCGAATCCCATAACTCTCGCCAGATGAATGAAAGAGAATATCATGCGCATGACCGTACCTTGGTGTTCCTTAAATTCACAACCCGTCGGATGATCAGGCACAGACCAGGCAAGGCCCTCACCCGGTATCTCAAATGCGTGCCTGACTTCCTGTCCGTTCCCGTCAGCTCAATCGGTGCCCCATTTGAGCAGCGACCTGCCGTATTCCCAACTGCATCTTCGCCGCCTTATAAATCTAGGTAAGAAAGGTTCCAGGAAATACTAATCTACAGCCGTATGCTTCCTGCATTATACCATGATTTTCACGAAGCCCAAACCGAGATCAGGTATCGTTGGTGGCCCTAGTTCCTCGCATCGCTTCTTTTCGATGTCATACATCAAGCCTTTAAGTCAAGCATGACTCACACACGCATCTTCCTTTCTCTCCGAGGCTACCACTCCGAAGTCGCGTGCAATACATCAGGCAACGTCTCAATCGCCGTTCTATCGGGAAAAGCAGGCTTGACGAGGCGATTAGAGGGACTTGCAGTACTCCACGAAGGCCTCCCAGGATTTCATACAGCACAGACAGGCCCTGTATATATAAGGATGGTTTCTCTCTACTTTTGAATGCCAGACCCCAAACACCGTCACCTCCCGCACCTCATGGAAGATGACAAGCGTAGGACACATGCCCTGAGCCCGACCCGGGCAGATTTTTCTTCACTGAGAGAACGTACTTTTTCAGGTGGTTCAAGATACTTCATGCATTTGCACAATATGGTCCGGTCGAGACGACTCCACGGACTTGGAACAACCGCGGTCTCTGACGGGCCACCCCACAGACCAATGTGGACCTTTACAATAGCAGGTAAGTAATTTGGGGTTAGAACAAAATCTCTACTTACGTTGAAGACCCAATGCAGTTAACGAGCAGTACTTTTCTGCAACTGGTCCAACCAAAGGGGAGGCACGAGAGTGGGCTGCAATGATGGCGTTGCAAACTTTGGGATTTTTGAATTGTTAATACCGGCACAGTTCTTGTCTTGATAAGCAACAGGCTGGTCTGTGTGAGTGTATATGTATATATGGGCTATAATCTTATTGCATTACCTGATACATCTTGCGGTTGGATGGGTTTGATTCTGGTCCTGGGATGGGAGAGATTTGCGCGCTTGTAGTCCTTACCCAATCGTTTATCCACGCCCGATTCAATTCGTTGAAGGTCCCTCCTCACTCTGACCTGAAAAGGGCTGAGCAGCCTGTTTCTAGGAGGTCCGGAGCATATATTTTGGCCCACCGAGAGAACACCGTACTTGTGCGCGGTATTGATACACTGCGGAGTCATACCGTCATATCATCCATGAGATAATCCTTTGTTTGGGGTGCTGCGGACATGAAGGCCTGCTAGGCGGGGGCGGGGCTTAGTTGTCCTTTGACTTCCGCAGAGCAAAAGGCCTTCAGGAGCCGGGCCCCCAGTCCCTGGTACCACTCCCCACTCTGCTTCTGTCGCATATCATCCGAGAGACCATCCAGGCAAAAAACTCAACGTCAAACCTCAGGGAACGGCCGGATCCACCACCCCACGATTGTGGTCTAATTCAGTAGGTATTTAAGACAACCGGGACCAGGACATCTGAAATGATTTCCCTTTTTCGCAGGGGCAGGTCGAAATCTCCACACGTCCAACTCGATCGCCAATACCTGTCAGTTCATTGCACCATCGGATCCCCGCCCGTTATTCGCGCTCCGCTTTGCAAAATATCTGGGGACATCCCATATGTCAAACTCAATGCGTCGCTTCCGAGCAACACGTATACGAAGAAGGCCCAAGTAGCGGGTCGAAGCGTGATGGCGTTTCCGCGTGCCTGGTGTTAAATGGCACAGCCTACCACATGGTTTGTATTGAGAACTGCCCTGAGTCAACCCTTGAAAATCTCCGCTGCGCCGAAGATGGACTTTTCTGTCTCGAAAGCTGGTTCCAATAGAAACCAACCTTGCTTGCACATCGCCATATTTCACTCTGTTGGTCCCCCGACCCGCACCGAAAAGTATGCCCTGTATTGTAAGTTTGAGGACCGCAGCATCCCCAGTATCAGGTTCACCTGCGAGCCTGGAGAATATGGTAAACTGGGCGAAGTCGGCTTGCGCGTTACATGGTCTCAATTGGAAGCCTTGCTTTACCCTCGAGGATAGCGATGCACGGGTAGTGCTTCATGATCAATCGCATGCATTACCCAAACGAGAGGATACCAAAGATTTCAATCACGGCCCTGGGTGAACCCTCTCGCCGCGCGATACCAAGGCGATGTCCCTCAGTCTAGTTCTCGTACCAATCTATGGGCGACGTCTGGCGGCATCTAATCGGCACCGTATCCCGAGCCCTGTATTTTTCACGGTCAGCCAATGTCCTGAGGGATTTTATGCGTTGGATAAATTCTCGCCCCGTTCCCTCTGGGCGCAGCGCGATCCATCCAGCGCTACGAGGCTCCATATCTGAATCGAGCCTCGATTTCACTTCCCGTGGGGACGGGATTCGTGGTCTCCGGTCGTTGGGGCCAATTCCCGCTGGGAGCTTTCATTGGTTGTTCGGATGCTAGCGCTGATCACGTGCACGTTTGGCAAATTCCCTCCAGCGCCATCGTCGATCGCCGATGTTGAAGCGGAACTCCCGCCATGCCTTGATTGTGCATTTTGACCGATCCTCTTGCGCTCGTACTGCCATGGAATCTGGTTCAAGCCAGCTCGTCGGGTATTAACCAGGCGCACCGCGTTTTCCTCAATCAAAATGCGTGTTCTTCCTTCGGATGCGGCACCTTTTTTCGTCTCTCACCCAACTCCTCGTTTCTCCCAATTGAAAGAGATGGAAAACATGCATCTGAAATTGTCCCAAACTGCACTTCTGGCTACCTGGATGGCTCTTCATCGCGGATGATACCGCCCCGCAGCGGAAGGTCAACTTTTCGGTGCGGGATCGAATATGGTGAAATTGTCGCAGAAGCCCTTATTACCGGGTCTCGCCTCAACATCATCTGTTGAGATATTGGTACAAGGGCCGATCTTAATTGACCGTGCCGTGGGCAGCCCTCACCTCGGTGGTCGATGCGGAAGAGTTCCGTGGAAATATATACAAACGAGATACGGTTCTATTTACTTCTTCGCCGTAAAGCGACGCTGCCCCGACAGTTAATCACAGAGGCACCTTGGTGATCGCTAAAAATAACTTTTGGACCATCATCATCTGGCATTCTGTTGGGGGGGGGGTCCACGTGGGCGACCCTTAGCACCGAAGCTATGCCGAAGCTTCGTGTGGGTTCCACACCCATGAAACACGATCTATTTACCTTATATTATCCAGACAGGCCCACTTTCTTAACGACGTGCCGTTGCTAAGGAATCCTTATTTCTGATTGGCTCTCTGCTGGGCGGAGCTCGGTGGAGTTGAGCTTCCACCCCTCTCATTGGTCAATGACCGCTGCCTAGCGGCTCCGAAACTATCCTTCGGCACCGAGAATCTATATTATTTCACTTAATTGTTACATTCAGTATTTACTGATGCACTTTACCTACTAATCAAGCATGCGACATGTGCCTTCAGCAACAATAATTTGTTGCTACCACAGACTCCCTCGATCCGCTGCTCTCCGTGCTCATTCCCTCGACTATGAAACCAGAGCAGCGAATTCGCTGTACAGCTTTTATGACTATTGTCGCTTTGTGTCGTTAGCTTGATTTGTCATCCTTGCTATTCGCCGGTCCCTCTTCTGTGGAGCACCTGGCGCCGGCAGGGTCGTCAGACGACGGCGATCTCTGGCCCCAAGACAAAACTGAAAAGTTGCTCCATAATGACGTTCAAGGTTCACTTGGCATTTACTGTGGAGCGTCACCGCCCACCGTCTTTCAGATATAAAAGTAAGGTGGCTCAGATAGTACCGCATTTCTTCGTCCCCCAGGCCTCCTGCACTCTAGCCTCATTTTCCGCTTCCGGTCCTAACATTTTATCTCTCTCCATTATATAGTGCTCTTTCTAGCTTCGTCTCGTAACCTCTTTGATTGATTTAGCTTATATTATTAGTCTTTACCCAGACCGAAGCGAAGCGAGGCCGGTCTTGTTCACCATGCTCTCTATACAGCTGTTTGCAAAAAGCTGGTCCAAACAAACACGCGCGTCGAATTTCCCCTCTCGATGACCAGAAATTCATAGCATAGGCTCTACCCCACCGTTTTGTGAGCTGTCAAGTGTGTTAAAAAATAGATTTTTGATAAAAAAAAATCATGGGTGGTGGGCAAGAGCTTCCGCTTCCATTTGGATGCACGCAATATGCGCTGCAAAGAGCTATTCCCTGGTGTAACCGTTAAATCGAGACTTGGCGTGAGCGACACGTCTTTAAAGTATATTCCTATTCTAAGTGCATCATACACGCTTGGTAGCTAGCGCTCATGAGCTCGATTTCCGTTTCTGAACCGTTGCCGTGTTTTGGCAGAGCTCTATGGTTGGGTAAAGCCAGGATATAAACAAATACGTAGCATAAGTTTACAGGAATTTTTTATCAAAAATCTAATTTATATTTCACGTTACAGCTTGCGAAAACATGGCGTGTAGCCTGTGCTACGAATTTCTGGTCGTTGAGAGGGGAAATTCGACGCGCGTGTTTGTTTGGACTAGCTTTTTGAAAACAGCTGTATCCCACCATCAGAGAGTTGGAGCGAAATCATCGGACACCTCCTCGTCCCTCGTCCTTTGGGCTCTGTAAATCAACCACCGCTCGAACGCACTACTTGTTCCCAGCAGTCCCAGAACCCTGCCGGCTTTCTCACATCTACCAGAAAGATGATCTCCCTTGTGGCTTGGGGCAATTCCTTGTTCAAGTTGAGCTAGGCCTATCATTGTGCCTGCCCAATGACATCAGGACACGTGTTTGTGATATCGATGAAGAGCGAAATTTCTGAATCGGCTCCGATAACGCTTCTAGCTAACGTCGTTTCCGGTCCCGGACTCTACCGATCCCAAATTAATGGGACATTAGTTGTTATCATCTTTCAGACCCGAATGCAACTACACACTTGCGCCTGGGGCCGAGGATGTCTCTATTAAGATTTCGTGGTCGACTGCGTTACGCGGCACCGTTCAATTTACTGGTTTAGAAATTGCAACCGCTCTCTGGCTTATACTTGCGGTTTACGAATGGTCTCTGTCGCTAGCACTAGCGGAAGATCACCAGGAAGGTGAGTGAAGCTGAGAAGGGGCGGGTGCCGTATCAGCAGTGTTCCGCCGGAGCAATTATATGAGGATTGCATATATTGGGGTTATTTGCAGTGAAACAGGATGGACGAGAATATTTGCCTCCCTTCTTCCTGAGACTAGGTGTGCCGCCTAACGCTCTACACAGAATGCTAGTAGGTTGTCGTGACAACAAATGATTCTACTTCCAACGAGAAAACAGCGCATATGGCTTTCACATTCGCCATCTCGCCTCGGGGTTCGATCCGGCCGCCGCGAGTCCCATTCCCCAATCGGAAAAGGTACATAATACAACAATGGCTCCTGCACGGATAGACACCGTGGGAGGTCGCCATTCATATCGCTGGTCTGGTTAAACCGAGTGGATTTCTGAGATGTGGATGGGGCGTCGCTGTTTGGGAATAGATTGGGCGCGCTGCTCCTTCATTCCATTTTCCCGGGCTGATATTGCGGCCCGCCAACACGGTCCCCTCTCGAGGCACGCTCGTCCCACGACTTGAGAAGAAACAAACCTGCCTAAGGCGCCCTAGAGTCTTAGTGGGGCGACCTTGCACGTCTGGTCCTGGTGTCCTTCTCACGACTGGTACTGGAAACACGTGTAGGGCCAATCGCGGGGCTTGAAGTTTGACATAATAAGACCGCTTGCTGTCTGGCTATTAGAATCTGTGACGACCCTTTTCAAGACGACGGCGGTCCGTATGGTGGATTAAGCCACCTCTGTCATATGACCACGAAATTCATGGTGTCGGTGCAGAGTTAGTCCGCCGGAAGATAATGTGTGAAGCCAATTTCTCTGGGCTTCCTTCCGTACTACATTTCAGCTCGAGGTCTCACATTAACCCTCCTGTGGGAAGGAGGGCTCCTGGTAGCTAATAATCGTTATCTGCTGTCACTTTTTTTGGATATTAAAACTACATTCAGAATTCGCTGGAGGTTGGTTCTGGAAGGCTTTATTCTCGCGCGCCAATCCAAGAACTATGTGCCTAAAAGATAGGCTGAGCGTGGCATAGAGCCTAAACCGCGGAACTTTTCATACAACCTCGATCGAAATACACTCGTCCCATATGATCGAAACAGACCCGATCTTGAAACTTGGAATTTTAAACTGTCGCAATACGGGCGGAGCTGCACTGCATATCTTCACAGTGGGATTCCTCACGTACCAGTGACACACGCCATCCTGAACGGTGCACAAGGGCGGAACTTCTCAGTAACAGCCCCGCCTGCAGTTTACGGCCATGATAGACGGGTTCTTGTAAGGTGCCAGAGCGAGCCATGAAGATCTTACTTTACTCAATATGTCGAGCCTGCATAACTGAGGCAGCAGCTGCTGGGCTCATCTGCGGCAGAGAAGGTACGGTCCTCCGGTCCGAACCTTTACTCAGCCGATCGAGCGCTTCATCTAGCTGGGTTGCTGAATAACTCGCGCTGCATTTGCTGGTATTTTCTTAGTGGTCTTTGAGTTTATCTTTCCTTTGCCTTCAGATATACTCGGCAAGCTACTGAGGGCGGGCATACGAAGAAAGATTCCCACACACCTCAACTGAATGGGGGCCTTTCCACACGCCAGAACATTTGGAAATTGACTCACACCCAACTATATAATTGATTTAGGTAAGTAACCTTGGACGGACTAGTGTCGTACACGTCATCGTTAAGGACAGCACGGGCGGGCTAGTGATTTCCGAGGTCATGACCGATACTCAAATATTAATAAGTCCAGCTGAAACACGCTCCGTTATTCCCTACCCCCTTTCCCGGAGCTCTGAAAGTTAAATTCAAGATTCATCTGACGTGGCATACTTGTCCGGAAGAAGTTTTCTTGAGGAAGAGTAAGCATGTGAACCTTTATTTTGCCGACCTCCCCAAAGTTTCCAGGAATTTCTTTCGAGAATAGAACATTTGCAAGCTATTTAGTACTGTAGTCTTCTGAAAGGAAAACGACTCTTTCACATTATACATTGTCCTTACGCCCAGAGCACTCGAAGCCAGCTCCATTCTAACAACCGGATGAAAGATGATTCCCGTATGATATCTCCTTTAGTTTAATATCACGAACTCTAGTGTTTAAGTAGCGATATTTGGCTAGGTGGTCCTAGGTACTACATGCATCTGCATAACATGGTGCGGTCGAGAAGATTGGATGTGCTGAGCACGACGTCTGTCTCAGATGGACCACTGCATCGGCCTTCATGGACGTTTACAGTCGTTGGTAAGCTTCTCAGGCGTACCAATACTAACGGCGGCTAACTTGCTTACTCCCCGAAGTCAATGGGTAGTGCTTCACGGCGACTGGGGCTACAAAAGCCCAGGCCAGGGAGAGCGCAGCATTCTATGCTCTAAGCTGGCTTGGCTTCCTTGAAGTCTAAAAATCGCAGACGTATTCGTGAAGTCAAAGGTTATTACAAGTCCTCAAAAGTGACTACCCTATGCAGTAAATATACTTAACTATGCTATGTCGAGTTAAGGTCAGATCCGGCTTAGACACGGTGGGATCCGCCGCTTCCGAAAACGAGCGTCGCATGGTCATTGCATCGAGCTGAGGTGGTCGACTTCAGCATCTTTGTCTCTGAATCGTGGCCTGGAATGATCCGTATGCCGTTATGATGCCGTGAATCGCTCTTATGCTGGCTGTCGCTGCATGTGGCCTTGCGACAATTTCGCCCTCCTCCGGCCTTTCCCACTGTCACCGAGCGGCCTGCCCCTGCCTTCTAAATTGAAATACTGGGAAGCCATTCTGGGCATCTATTTCCCATTCTAGCTCTTTGCCTGCAGTCCGTTCGGATACCATGACCAGACCGTAGCGTTACCACGGGCATAGATCAAGCTTGGGCAATGGCGAGACTCATTAGAGAACGAGAGTAATGCCTCTATCAAAGATTCCCGTGCATGTGTACGTAAGTAGGCCTTTACTGTGGTCTGCCATTACTCGACTCGGTCAAGCAAACGGCTTGTCACCTCCACAGAGAGATAAGCCGGAATTACGTCATTTGTTTCAGAGTTCTAGTTAATTCTCAGGTGACCTTCCACGTGCTTTGAGTAGTCTAATATATCATGTAGGCAACTCACCTGACCGACGCGCTTACACACTTCGGCTCATTGAGAGGCGTGCTCGTGTCAAGATTTCAAAACGTTCCAGGGTAGGATAAACGAATCTTGGGGAAATTTTAGTGTGAGGTCCATATATCGAGAATGGGACAGCGGTTGAGCATCACCATAATAATATGGGTAACAGTCTGTGAGCAGACCGGAAGCCGAGATGCGACAACTCGAGGCCCCGAAGTGGAGAGTGAACTGTAGCATAAAGGGCTAGAATACCAACCCTAGATAGGTAGTTTAGACTTTCTATCCATGCACTTGTTCCATAGCATTTTGGAGCGTTCTGGTCGCTTCAGGGTAAAAGATGAGAGCATTTCAGTGGACAAACGTCCTTAATCCAAACCATGACCATAGCTAATCGCTTCGATTAGCAGGAGGTATTAGAGTCGTTTATCGAAGCGCGGCAATTACCCTTCTTTTGCGATTGATCCTGCCACCCGAACAGACAGGGAGAGCTGAAGACGGGTCAATCTAGGCCCTAAGAAGTACGGGGCTCCGTTTGTTCAAAAATTCCGCACTCGCGAGAAATCACTTCGGCCCATACAAAAAGCCACATCCGGCCTCCCTAACGCCTAAGTCTCTTCAGATGAATAATCGACGAAGGTCGCCGAGAAATGCTCGAGAGAGTGCAAATTATGTGGGAACATGGTTAAGATTAAGACTTACTCTAGCACTTGCCCGGAATGAACCACACGATACACTTTTTGCCAAGCGGGACTGACATCTCGATGGGATATTGATTTGATTGGGCGAGTAGGCTATAACACGGGATTAAGGAAGATCCGTAGGGTTAAACTTGGTATGTAGAAGGGCGTCACTCACATTTACCGCGCCCGCCTGGCCACCTTTTGTGCGCTTCGCCACCAGCCGAACGGCTGGACAAGGATCGAGCGAGGCGTAGATCACACATTAGTCTTATGTAGCCCACGTTACCGCATGCGATTACGAGCTCGAACGGTTGCTGGATGTGATCCGCCGTCCCTCCCATTTCTGACTGCATCTTCGCTACCCCGAGGAATTCGACCAGTATTTAGGTGGGAAAAATAATGCGAGATTGCTAACTTCTACCTATCTTCTGATACCACTGTTATATGACGGTCTCCGCTTGCAGATCCTTTCGCCGAGGTCCCCGCGTTCCTTCCTTTTAAGATCTTGAGTGCAAGCTTCATGGCTCACACATTTCTTTTGTGGTATTTCTCCATGGCGACGACCCCTCGCTACCATGCATTCAAGCTTCAAGCCTCGTTTCTAATGGAAACATGGCTGAACCGGCAGTCGCTTTGGAGATTGCAGCTTCCATGCCGTCTACCGCGCACCAAACCAAGGCCCGCATACATAATGGTGGTTCTTTCATTGCCCACATCTATCTTCAACACCAGACTGTCAAGATCCTACCTCCTCTACTAATGGAAGATGATTCGCGTATGCTGCTTGTCTAAGAGTGGGACCGAGACGGAATTTGCTTCACTAAAAGAAGGCATGTTTTGCAGGTGGCCTTCGATACTTCATGCAACTGCACAACATGGTCCGCTCAAGACGACTCCATGGGCTCGAGACCGCTTCGGTATCTGAAGGGCCTCTCCACAGGCCCACGTGGACCTTTACCATAGCAGGTATGTCATTTGAAAATTTCAAACTAGTACACCCCTCTGACGTTAACGACTCCACTGAGTTAACGGACAGTATTTCTCTGCGTCTGGTCCTACCAAAGCCGAAGCCCGAGAAATCGCAGCCATGAGGGCCTTATACACTTTGGGATTTCTAGATTGTTGACAGCGACATAGCTCTTATTAAGTAAGAGGACCGATGGTCCGTATGAATGAATATGTGTATGGGTATTGTGCCCCTTTCTGGTAGAATAATGCCGTTGAGACGATACAGCGGCATTGTGGGCCCCATTTTCATCCCTACCCAATATAATCGGTTAACTTAGTTGATAATTCTAACTAGAAGCCGTTGAGTCGACTCGCTTGGAAAAGATTCCAGTCGCACCCGCCCCCCACGCTGACACGTATACCCTAGACATGGCTTCGCAATCAACTTTATAGCTGACACATGTCGGCTATTCAACTATAGTTCTCCACTTGGAACAGCTTCAGTCTAACGGCCTATTCTTATTACCGTGGAGGTGTGGCTTGCATCGTGTCTTACGCGTCTCCGAGCACGAAGAAGGGCGGGTATCCAGCAAGTCGATGTCGGTGCCTCAGCTCTGGGACCGATCAATCAGTATGAGGGCCAACATTGGAGTCCGCCGACATCCCTCACCTCTCAACAGTGGCCGGTAATCTTCCGGCTGTATGTCATTCGTTGGGGCTCTGCAGACAAATTATTTCTTGTTTGGAAGAGAAAGCTGATATCAAATATGTAATTTAGTACAATTCGAAGACATGTCCATGTCTTGCACCAGATTCACCACGCGGCGATCGCCCCTTGGCGGGCAAGCATTGCTTTCCAATTTTGGGGGATTATGAAAAATAGAGGTCGTCTGCGAGGCCAAATAGAACGTGCGCCTCGGGTCCGAGCGACGGGAACACGGTAGATGGGGGCCAAGTGGTGGTCACGACATGGGTGAAAGTGTATCCGCGTGTCTGACGGCAACACCTACTCCCCCGCAAACAACTATGTAGCAAGGGATTCATATATCCCTCTGCTATAAGTGAGCAATTCGATATCCCCATTGAGAATTTTGCAACGCGTTGAAAAGAGGACGTCCGGCCCCTAACCCAGTCAGAAATGGGGCCATTGGGGACCCCGGTCAAGGTAGAATTTCGTGGGGTTCTGGGGAGGACCAGGGCCCTGGCGGACAGATTTTGTCAAAAGATTTTAAGGTAACCGTTTGAAGACCGGTAGTATCTAACTTTGTAATCGGACTGGGGCCAAGTTCAACAAGGGTGAGACGGTGTTTCTGACGTTACCTCAAACACCGGTGAACATACTGACGAGTGCCCGATCAACTAACAGAGCGAAGTGACAATGCAAATTTATTTTATTGGGGGGTTTAACATGTGGTAGTACGAGAAAAACAAGAATCATCACGGGGAACGTCAATTCTCAGCCTCGGCCCAAACGGCTCGCGTGTCCCATAATGACGGGAACAGACCAATCCCGCTGAAAGGAATCGGGGACATTCCTGCACGATAATGTCTGTCTGATCATACTTGCCTGAACTTTGAAGTGATGCAATGAGTGCTCAGGAAGGCCTAAAACACTCGATTAGTAGACGATGGCGTAACTAGTTACGTATCCCTCTTGACATTTCCGGTTGGTCTAGTCGTAATATGTATGGACATACCAGGTGGGATAGCCAGTATCTTCGAAAAGTTTCACCGCGGTTGACCGTCGCGCCCACATCGCGACGGACAAGTCGAAGCAATTAGGTAACTACTTATCTGACGCATAAAGTTATGGACCTTGTCGTACTAGCATTATGATGCGGAGCTTGTCCAAATGGGCGGCTATGCTTACATGGCCGTGCACATCCACCATACTCGATAGCAATTCGCCCATTCTTAAGGAAACTCGTTTTCCTTGAGTATCTCGCGCCAGGTTTCTTCGTCTTGGGTGAGACCTATCCGCGCTTCCACAAGGTGTCTGCTGTGCCCTGGATTTGCTGCCTGGACCGCCAAGTCTTTATGCCAGTTACGATACCTATTCAGAGGGGAGATTCAATCGATATACGAGGTGTTCCGTCATTATAAACTAGTGTTCGACGGGTTGTGCCTCCAGCTGGTTCGTTACTCTTTACCTTTCTCCAGAAACCCTCTCATCCACCGGCCATGAGCATCGGGATCTTGCGATGGTCTGAAACATCCCTCACCTCCCAATTCCTACGAAGCCGACATTCCTTTCCTCCGCGGCAGAAGCCACAGGAAACGTCTGGATTACGTGAGATTCATGTGCACGAGGTGACACAGCTGCCTCACTAGAAGAACGTATTGAGAGAGTATTTCCAAACTAAACCACGTGGTCGAGGTTTTCTTCTTCGCTTGGGAGCTCCGAGCGCGGCCATCATGAACACTTGATTTGGTATGTTTATCTTTATGGCTTAATCATTGGGAGGGTCGCTACGTAACCGAGCATTGATCGGATTTTTCCGGGGCACGCGGTGATCGGCGATTAGACACCGAACGTCGGCATTCTCCGCATGCATGCCCAATCGTCTTCCTGCGATTTGTTTATGGACCCAATCATCGGCTAGAGCGGCCCACAATCAGCGCCGGTAATAGGTTTTCAGTGTCAAAAATAGGCGAATATTATACCTGAGAGTGCTATTCGTAAGGAATATATTGCATATGTCAGTGGCTGACTTTCCCCAGGATTCTGTGACGTTTGACACTCTGATACTCATGCCCCTGGAGGGTATTTTCCTATTCTTTGTGGCTTGCAGACTGGGAACAACGGCAGACCCTGACTCCAACATCTCGGAACACACCGCGATTGGCCAGACACCTGGCATGAATACAGTAGACGATCTCACAGCTACGCCAATGAGCGACACCTCCGACAATAAGGAGTCGCTGGTACCCGTGCCCCCACCATCGCCGCCGCTCAGGCCGCTCAAGAGCGTGTCGCCTGTACTCATCTCCGCCGACCGTCTACCAGATGAGCCCCTAGACATGAGGCGTTTCCCCCTCTTAAGGGAACTGTCCCGTAGTCGCCTTGAAGCAAACTGGTGGGTCCATATCTGGCTGCAAGCACTTCAATAGAGAGTAGTTGGCTGTGAGGATGAGGGGACGCTCTGATGTTGACGACGGAGAGCAAAGGGTCTGAATGAGTCTAAGTAGTCGAGTGCAGCGCGCAAACATCCAGTCCTGCGAGGAGCTCAAAAAAGCTTTCCGCAAACATTCATGACTTCCTTCACTCTGAACGGGAAGCCGGCGCGACTGGCCGCAGTGATAAACTTTCTGCCTCCCCGCTGTGCTAAATGTTGGCAGCGAGCTTCGTTCTCCCGATTGACGAATCCTCAATGCTGCCGCCATTCATTGTGCTGGCGAAAAAGCTCTCACTCCGAGAAGGCGGGCGAAGGCGGCTAGCGTAGCTCGGTTTGGGCTCACCAGGCTTCAGATTTACGACAACTGATGCCATGCCCGTTGGTTGATCCTGATATATGCAGCGCGCACTTCTCGGTATTCAAAATTTTTGGGGCTAATGTGGTCCGTGTGGACGCACGCTCCCTCGGGTCATTTCTATTGGACAGGTCGGGAGGAACTAAACCAGCGTCAGGCACCACGGTGTTTGGAGCGCACATGCAGCACGAGGTTCGGGCCGGGTTTAGCGTCGAGTCTTGTAGGACCGGGAAAAGCGAGTCGTGAAGGTCCGTTAACGTTATGGCGCGCCGTTTGTGTCACCCGATTCCGATCGCCGACCTCCGATCTCCGACCTCCGACCTCCGACCGTCACCTCAGAGCCCAACCGGAAGTGTCAGAATTTACAATTTCTAGCTTACCTAGGATACAAATATAACTTGTGCATCATAGAATCCACTGTAATCTTAGTTTTCAGATGCTCTCGACGTCTCATTCTCCACCCCGACTCCGTTCCAAAATAAATAGTCAGAGGAAACTGAGCAAATAATATGTATAATAATATAAATACCATGTAAAATGAAATTATAAGCGGTGCATGGGCCAAAAATGTAGGGGATCCAGAAGCCAAGCCCAAGCCGGTTATGAACCGGCCTCCCACCTATCCAAAAACAGTCAAGGTTCAAGGCTACCAACGCGTATCGACTCTGTTCACCTCTGAATAATGATATCCACATCGCCTGATAGTGATAGCTTGTTTTAGATTCGCTCCTCTTATAAATTATCCCGCGCATATCTCGAAGGCATTCGCTTCGATCTTTCCCGCAAATACCGACGAGCCGAACTGACAGAATTGTAAGGTTCCAAGTGCCGAGGGTACAGTGGACTTATCATTGGGGAAGCTCTTGATGGCTCTAAACGAGGTTATTTGAGGAGTTGAGAATATTTATAGTCGAGGTCGGATCGGTCATTGATGGTCGGAGGTCGGCGGTGAGAGGTCGGAGGTCGGCGGTTGGCAGTCGGTAGGAGGAACTCAGCAATCGAAAAGTATCACTCAACTCACAATTTATTTAAAAGTATGTACGTGTTACGTAGCATCATTATTGGCCGAGGTCGGAAATCGGAGGTCGGAGGTCGGTGGTCGGCGGTCGGCGATCGGAATCGGGTGACACAAACGGCGCGTCATATAACGTTGCCAGGTTTCTAAGGACGAGGATGTCCCTCGCGTAGCTTAAGGAAGTCTACTATGATGACCCTAGTTACCAAGACACGGCCTTGTAGCGGGGCTCGCAAGATATATTAGGCCGCTTGCCTATATCTCACAGGACATGGAATTAATCGCTATGGGACTGGGTTTCCTTCTAGCATAGCTGTGAGAGAGGGTTCTTTCGCCCCCGCCCGTTTCGAGGCCCCGACTCCACGGGGGACTCTACACAAAAAGAATGACCAATAGGTTATGTAAATTAGCCAGATTAGCATGTATCTTATGAATTTGCGTCCGAGAGATAGTCTGCAAATCTTTGGAGGACGGTGGAGACTTGGTGGACTCCAAAAAGCCGCTCACAGAAGCAGCCCAGAGTGCCCTCGAGTCCAAAGGTCTAGCATACTCTGTGTTCATGAGTCTAAAAGGCCTTGACTCGACAGGGTGCGCGGCCCGGGGATTGAGCCTGAAAGGCATCACCTGTAGAGATCGAAACAGGATACCGGAATAGAATTTGCATCCGTAAACCGCACAGATTTTGGGATCTCGGTGAGAATTGAGCTGGTTCTTAACTTCTTTGAGACAGTCTGGTGCGGGAAAATTGCAAGTGTCCGATCAGACAGTCCCCCCAGAGTTCTTTGACAGAGATGGAGTCGTTTATGTATTCTGAGCTGGGGAGATAAGTAAACAGTGTGATCTAAAGTATCGCCGGAATTATTATTTTGGGGAATTTGCGCCCGTCTTTCGCACTGAAGCTGAAGTCGTGGGAGGTCATACGCCGGACTTCGGCCCGATCCTCAACCGAGCCTGCCGCATTCTTCAATCCTACTAGAACACTATAACGGCCGCACTTTACTCCAAAAGTCGGCATGATTGCCTTTGCTCGGGCTCTACCTCGGCCCAGATAACTGTGATTGAGTGCTCAGGTTCTACTGCGGATAGCGTTCCCTGACGTTTCGAGGAACTACGTAGCACCCAAGTCTGTGGAAGCGACCATTATATTCACTTACGTTCATTGGTTGAGTAAATCGTGGTTGCTCTACCCGAGCGGTGAGCAGCATTACACGGGGCCAAAAGGCCGCTCCCACGACACTGCCAATTCGTTACTGCGAATCCGAGAAACTGGGATACTGCCGTAGCCACTTCCTCGTTGTAATGAAACATAGCAATGGGTTTTCACGGGCATACCGTAAGAAAGTCGTTGCTGGGGACCAGTGTACGTGGTTTCACCGCCGCTCCTCCTAACGTCCAGAAGATATTTCTCTGTAGAAAACATTTAACAGTTATATATATGACCTTAATAGCATTCATTTCTAATCTTCATTGTTTCTCTTCATACTACATTCTCATATCTTTCCATTCTGACAGCCTCATGCACGATGATCCACGTATGCCGTCTACAATAGTTCGAGAGCCCCATACTTTCGCGTTTGAACACAAATCCTTTGTCTAGGTGGCCCCAGGTACTACATGCACTTACACAATATGGTGCGCTCCCGAAGATTGGACGTGCTCAGTACGGCTTCTGTCGCAGATGGGCCACTTCATAGACCTTCCTGGACGTTTACAATCTCTGGTGGGCCCACAAAGCTAACAAAGGTACCATTGTCTAACTAGCCTACGTCTTGAAGTGAATGGGCAGTACTTTACGGCAACTGGAGCTACCAAGGCCCAGGCCCGAGAGAGCGCGGCGTTCTACGCTCTCAACCGCCTTGGTTTCCTTGAAGCTTGAATATTATGAGCTTGATATATCAGCGAACACAAGTTTGCGGAGCAATAATGCTACATGGCACTCTGCGGTCGAATACTAATAAATATGACATGCCCCGAACGAAGCGCGGTGTGCTGCTTGCGAGAGTGAGGTCCACGTGGACACCGTATACAGTTTGAGCGATCGATTTGGGCAATATCCGCTCAGAGATGGTCGCTTGGAATAGGCGGACTGACGTTGCAGTGCAGTTAATCTCGATAGCATCGCCCATTTCCACTTTTCCAACCGCCACCAGACCCTTTCCTTCTCTCCAAGCTGAAACACCGGATAGCCTTTTTCGGCCTTTATTTCTCATACCAACACTCAACTTAATATCGGTTCAAAAAATTAACCTCACCGAAAGGCATGAATCGCGAGAATTGAATAAGGCCATGGGAGGGTATCCTACCAAAAGGCGAACCTTAGAATTTTCCTTCGTGTTTATACATCCTTTCGCTTGGGACCTACTACTGACCTTGAAACCTCCGGCGCATACATGTCTCCTCTCCTATTGCTACGGCCTCGTTTGTTTTCAGCCCTCCGTGATTTGTACGGGGGATCTTGGCCCTAACGCGGCTCATGTCCTAACCTTCAGGCAGTGTGGTGTGGGCAAATCGAGACTGTCCCTCTCACATATTATATTGTACTTTGCTTAGTGGGGATTTCCTCCTGTATACTAAACCTGGCAGCCCCTAGATATCCAATGAACTGGTACGTCCGGAAGCGCCCTTGCAAAATTGTTGGGCAATTAGCCAGCTTTTCTGGATTGTCCTCGGACCAAGAACGTCGGATTTCAGCAGGAAAGGGCACGATGGGCCGCCACAAGTCAAGAAAATATGGAATCAAAGAAATGCTCCGTCTTTATGGGAGGTTTTAGAGGGGGGCTGTCTGGAAAGGTGTCGACCCATTTAGTCACACTTTTCGACTCTCAGGTCCGTCATTGACTCCGGACCGCCTTTCCGTGTGTTCGGTTGGCACACCTTGATTCGCATTTCCGGTCCCAAAACGACTATTTGTGAGCAGCTCGACATATCTCATCTGATAAGAGCACAGCGAGAGCATTTGTCCCCGTGTTTCACAAGGGGGCCCGATGGTAGTATTTCCGGACGACTACGCCAACAGCATAGGGTTTGGGTCAGGTTGGCTTCAATGATATGAGAAGAAAACTCGCAGCATTCTTCTTTCCGAACACTAGCAAGCACATCGCTACGGCGCTCAGTCACTCAGTCACTCAGGACTAGGAACTCAAAATGATCTTCCGTCCCCTACACATCGCTATTCTTTGAATGTTGTCCAATGTACCTTACCTCTAAGGATGTCGTTAATCACGTGGAAACGTCGGGCACATCAGGCTAACGAAGTGGTTCTAGGGACGTCAAGGGAAGGCCTCTGTTATCTGCTAACTAGTAGGCGTTTAACATCGCCGCACAGTAAATGTGCTTTCTGCTCGTGCCTCCCTGATAGAAAGAATCGGAGAAGCAGTCGCATTGTCTGTTCGGAGAGTAATCCTGGTGGCTGAAGCCAGATGTGAATCACGAAATCCCAGCCACATGGGTTGGATCGGCTGCAACGCACTGCCAGGTCAGCGGATGCAATTAGGCAGGTCACCGCACAAACCGCGAGCGCCCGTGAATTTCCTGATTTTGGTTTATTGCTGAGAGGCGCAAGTCCGGTGGACTTGTTAGGATAAAGGCGTTGCTGCAATCCTCCCTCACCCTTCGGCCAGGGTCCTTCTGTGCCTTCATATTTCAGGGTTTGCTTACCCAATAAAAGGCCTCAGCCAGCGAGCATTGTCGTGAGATACTTGGTAAAGACCCATACTTGTCCTGGCGCTTGTCTCGTAAAGGCTGTCCACGACCGTATTCACACTTACACGTCGGCCTTTGAGTCTTGTTTAGATAAAAAAGGGTTACAGGAACTAATTATTTGCATCTACATTCTGCTGCATTATTTTGACGAAGTTCAAGCCTACCTCCCGTATCTTCTAGATCTGGAGGTCCGCTCTTCGGTTCTTTTGGGTGCAGTCCATGTTTCGAGCCTGTAGGCCTAGGCTGAGCCTGACTCAGACACCTGTCTTGCTATCTCTCCATAGCGACCAGCTCATAAGTGGCATGGAATATATCAGCCAACTCACCATAATCGGCTTTCTACTTGGAAGGCATAAGGCTCCCATGCCCCTCCGATGAGGCCCATGGATATAAGAGGAGTCAGTTCTTCGCTACATCTACCTGCAATATCAGACCCTCAAGACCCCATCACCCCCTTCCCTCCGACTGATGGAAGATGACCCACGTAAGGCACATATCCGAGAGTCTGACCCAGACAGAATGTTCTTCACTGATAGAAGACAACGTTTTACAGGTGGCTCTCGATACTTTATGCATCTACACAACATGGTCCGTTCGAGACGACTCCATGGGCTCGGAACTGCTGCTGTATTTGAAGGTCCGCTCCACAGGCCCATCTGGACCTTTACGATAGCAGGTGGGACGTGGGCTACTTGAAAATTGCAAATTGAATCCCTTCTCACAATGAGAATCCATCCAAGTTAACGACCAGTATTTTTCGGCAAACGGTTTAACTAAAGCGGAGGCACGAGAAGTGGCTGCTATGAGGGCATTGACTACTTTAGGATTTTTCGATTGTTGATCGGGGAGAAATCCTCGTTAGAGATGTAGGAGGCTGGCCCATGTGCATGAATATGTATACCTAGGTTATTATTGCGCTCGGAATGCATCTTCTTGGTCACCCATGAGAGCAACATAATCCATTGTGGGGCAATGCCGTCCTCTCATCAGTAGGCCTCAAGTCGAAGCGGAGCTTAGTCGTTGTTTCCGGATAGCAAAGACTTTGCTGGAGCTCCCAATATCTGGTGCATATGACGGATACGTTTCTGTCATGCGACGGATGAAAGCCCAATCAGGCAGGAGCGGAAGATCACAGCAAACCCCGAGGAACGGTTGCATCTATCGCACCACGATGGTGGAAACTGGTCTCATCCAGTAGGTCCGTCAGACAACTGGCCCTATATGCAATGAAGTCAGGACTATGCCGAGATCTTGATTTCACGTGTCCAACTTGATGACACAGAGCTGGCAGTCCCTGGCACAGTCGGATCGCCGCTAGCTCAGGGAGCTGAACCTGCAACGGGAGATGCCGTGAACTACCATATTCGGCTCGAGATAGAGTGCGTGTGGGTGGGATGGGGCAAATGGCGTGACAACATCGGGCCCATGTGCAAGTTGCTATTGGACGGGGCGTTGGCTTGAGAGAAAAGTCCACGTCCTTTGGTGTTGCCGCGGAGATTCGCAGTGGTCGCCTCGCTTAGTGCAGGCCTGCCTTTGTTCCCCGTACAAGTCGTACTGCGGGCTGGGGTGTCTACGGCGCTAGGTGCGCAGCAATATTGCAATGCTGACATGAGTGCCTGCCTCGACCTGTCACCCTGGTGACTGCCTCCTGCACCTGAATTGCTCGGTACAGGATCTTCCGCTCATATTCGTCAAACAGTATCTAGTCGCCAAAGCGCAGCTGTCGGGGCGCTCGAGAATGCAACCCGCGCGAAGTGAGCTCAAGTTACCTGCCCGCGATTCGTGATTCGTGGCTTTCTTTCCTCCGACCGACATCGATGCGATCCATAGTGGACATCGCCGAGACGATTCAAACGAGCGGATACGAAAGACCCCAATATCCACATCCTTAAGAAACCCCATCCCTCTCGGTCTGGACCCGGTGCGATACCCAGGCTCGGTGACGTAAGGCGGTTTTAATTGGTATCCAGAGCCTTTGATTTTTTTTTAGCGTCAGCAGTTGTCCTGAGGGGTTTAAATTTGGGTCGATCTGCCACCCCGTTCCCTCTAGGTGCAGCGCTATTCGTTCAGCCTCACGGGGTTCCATTTCTGGATCGAGCTGGAAAGGCCTTTCGGTGGGGGGCGGGGTCATCGCCGAGCACGGTTCTCAAATTCACGTCAGAGTTCACACGGTTTAATCCCTCAATGTTGACTGGATGTGGCGCGGATCACTCGAAAGCGAAATGCCCGCTATGCCCTCATACACCTGGACCAGTCCCTCGTTCATCGCACTGCCATGCATTCAAGCCGAGATTGGTTAGGCGCAGTTGTGTTTCAAATGCGGCGTCTCATCCAACCTCTCGTTTCTCCCCATCTAGAGAGATGGCAAACCCCGCAGTGGGTACGGCCCCATACGGTGTTGATTACCTGGGTGGCCTCGTACTGCGGTGCGTCACCGATCTTGGTTGATTCCGGCCCGTTCCCATATGTTGCACCCTTGGTTGCCCAAGGTCGACCGATCGGGGTGGGGGTCGTTCCTGGTAAGCTGGCGGGACAAGTGTTTACTCCCGAGCCTCTCACCTCACCATCATATGCGTGTGTAATTTGGAAGAGTGGTAAGAGAGGTGATCGTAATTGGCGCCCGCGCCGGCGCGCTTCACGGAAATTGATACACAACGTGATATATGTACGCTTTAGAAAACGCTGGCAAACGCGACACCATCTTGACACCAAAAGTCAGAAACTTGGGTAGGAGGCGCGATTAATAGTGACATTCTGGCGGTGGCCAAAATAACTTTAGATTATCATCGGGCCTTGCCGGCCTTGCAAAACGGGCGTGTGGAAAACACGATGCAAGCCACGGATTCGTCTTCTACCACCGAAACTTCGTTGGCCCACCCAACGGTCATGTCATGACCTATGTGCGGCCGCCTCCTTGTCCATCTACTCGAATAAACTTGAGCGACGTCATACAACACCTTGTCTTTTTACTTTGGGTTCTGTAAGCCAACGGCGTGCCGAAGCGGACTGCATGTTTCTAGTGGTTTCCCTCATTTTGGGGCTTTCCTCTTTTCTTTTTTCTTTCTCTTTTTTTCTTTTTTTTCTCTCCCATACATATATATGGATCACTTGCACTCTCTTGCACTTCAGAAGAGTTCCTTCATCGCGCATGTATTCTTTTCTGTTCTTTATCGGCAGGCTCAGTGTCGCCTCTCATTCACTCAACGCCATGATCGGGGCACGTGTTGACGACAGCGAAAGTTCTCAACAGAAAGAATGGTTCCGGGCGTCAGAAAGTTTCACTTCAGCCCCTTATCAACCCCGATATCACGGAACACCAGTTATCAATAGAATTCTTTACTGGCGCCTAGATCCGATGACATCTTCATTAAGAGCTTATCTTCGATTCTTTACGTAGCATATTGCAATTTACCGGTTTGGAAACGGCAGATTCTCTCGCTTATATTTGTGGCTGATTGGTTGGGTCTCGCGGGCGATTGCCAAGAGAACTGTGAGCAATATTAGTGGGAACGATAGGCGAGTATCGTAGCGGAGATGTGCTCGGAGCAAATATGTGACGAGCATCGCAATCATATCACGAAGAACGAGGCGACCACCACGCTTCCTGAGAACAGGTGCCGCTACAACGCTCTACACCAAATGCTAGCAGTTTGTCATAAAAACGGCATGAATCATTCCACTTTCAACGAGAAGCCAGCATGCCTAACCATATTCGCCGAGTCTTCTTTGTGTTCAATGTCGACCGCGAGTTTCACTTCTCGATCGACAAAGTAAATCATACAGCAACGGCCCCCGCACAGATAAGCACCGTCAGAGGCCGTGATACTTGCCTCTCATCTTATTCGTCTGGTTAGACTCGGTGGATATCTAATCTCCGACCATCGATGCGGCGTCGCTGGTGTGTAATGAATGCCACAGTTCCCGATCATCCATTTCCCCGAGCTGATATTACGGCCCCCATAACGTCTCCCTCACGGGGCACGCTCGTCCCACAATTTGGGGAGAAAAAAAGCAGCGTAAGGCGAGTTAGTGCCTTGAAGGGGCCACCTTGCTCAACCGGCTTCAGGTAGACAGGTGGGTCTGGTGTCATACTCATACCTACTATTGAAGACACGTGTGGGGAACAGCGGGGCCATCAAAAGGTTGTACATAATAAACCCTTATGTTGCCTAGCTCTTAGTCGCAAGTAACACCGGTGCCTTTCTAAACGCTTGCCACAGAGATTTATGATGACCCTGGTCAAGACAACACCCTCTCACGGCGGTCCGAAGGCAGATTGAGCCACCGTCACATCCGTCATATGACCACGGAATCCATCGCGTCGGTGCTGCCAAACAATAACGCGTAGGACCAATCTTTTCATCGGATTCTTAGGTACGACCTTCCAGGTCCAACACCAAAGCTTCTTGTGGGAGGACGAGCCACAGGTGGTTTTGCTGGCTAATGATCGATAGGGTGTTACTTTCTGGGGGTATTAAACTACTTTTAGTATCCGATGAAATCTCCTTCCGCGAGGCTCGATTCTAGTACGCAAATGCGACAATCAATCTGCTTAGCGGTAGACTAGGCCTGATCGAGGCAAAAATGGCCGTTCATACAAGCTCGCCCGTGATACATTTATCCCACCGGTCGAAGGTCTACTTGATATTTAAAAATCTATAAGGTTAATGAGCTGTACCGCACATCTCAAAGTGGGATCTCGGGGTTGAAACAGGGGTCCACAACGATGGCAGGTCCTCGGAGTCCGGCCCTCCGGTCCGAACTTTCATCCGGGCGATCGTGCACTTCGCCCAGCTAGGCTGTGAGTAACTCTTGATTTATTGCTGGCATGTCCTTGGCAATCTTTAATTTTAGCTTCCCTTGATATACTGTGGGTGAAGGATCGAGAGGCGTCACACGGACAAGCTTTCACACACCGGAAATGAATGGGAACTCCTCCCGTGCCATGAAAGCTTGAGGGATGCGTCTCATAAAGTTGCATAATATATTTGTGTGAGTAACTCTCTCCGTAGGACTGTCATCCATATCATGGCTAAGCGGGGCGTGGGGTCGGCTAGCCTCCCCGCGGTTCCCAAATCTTATTTAGCCAAGCTGAAACACGCCCCAGTATTTCCTCCTCCGTTCCATAGAGTGTTTGGAGTGGAAGTCAAAACACGTTTTAATTGATGTGGTCACTTGTCCGGAACAAATTTCTCTTGGGGAGGATTACTGAATTAGCGACTTCCCCAAACCTTTGAGCCTTAATTTGGAAGATATGGTACTTAAAGTAAAGCAAGCGACTGCAGTCGGAATATAATTCTCTCACATCCCACATCGTCCTTCCGCCCAGTACACTCGAAGCCACCTCCATTCAACAACCGGATGAAAGATGATTCCCGTATGATATCTCCTATAGTTTGATAGGCCATATTTTAGTATTTAGGCACAGATATTCTATTAGGCGGTCCTAGGTACTACATGCATTTGCACAACATGGTGCGGTCGAGAAGATTGGATGTGCTAAGCACGACGTCTGTCTCAGATGGACCACTGCATAGGCCTTCATGGACGTTCACAGTCGTTGGTGAGCTTCTCACGCATCCAAATGCCGACGCATCTAACCTACTGACTCCCTGAAGTCAATGGACAGTGTTTCACGGCGACTGGGGCCACCAAGGCCCAGGCACGCGAGAGCGCAGCGTTTCATGCGCTCAACTGCCTTGGCTTCCTCGAAATCTGAAAATGGTTGGCTTGGGATATCCCTGGAGGCAAAGACTATTGCAAATTATGCTTATGCAGTCAATATACCGAACCATGCTATACCGAGTGAGGGTCAGACCCGGTCAAGACAGGGTTTGATGTGCGGGGGTGCTTCCGAGAACGAGCTTCGCGTGGTCATTGCATCGAGTTGAGGCGGTCAGTTGAGTAGCGCTTGTTTCTGATAGGTGGTCCGGGTTGATCCGGATGCCGTGGATTGCTCTTACGCTGACTATCCTTACGCGCTGCCATGCGACAATTTCGTCCTCCTCCACGCCCCGGCGGGCCCATCCCTTCCCTCTAAATTGACATACCGGAAAGCTATTCTCGGCATCTATTCTCAATCTAGCGCTCTGATTGCCATCTGTTTAGATAATATGACCGGACTGCAGCGTTACTGCGGGAAGAAAATCGCGGGCAATGGCAGGATTCACTAGAGAGCGAGAGTAATGCCTCCATCAAATGTTCCCCGTGAATTTGTACGTAATTTGACATTTACTGGTGTTTATTATTGCCCTGCCGGCAAAACGGCTTGCCACCGGCCCTAAGGTCTCGCCCTCCATCATAGAGATAAGTCATTTATTTCAGGGTTCGAGTTAATCCTCAGGTGACCTCCATATGCTCTGAGTGGTCTAATCTCTCTGTTGGCAATCATCTAAGCCTCATTCTATTACCATCGTATTTGTGTTAGGCGGTAATCCGTGGCGTTTAAGATATCCTGTTCACCTGTTCACGATCTCGAAAAAGAATACGCACCACCAACACCAAGCTTTCATTAACCAAAGGCACAACCACCTACGATCTTCAAATGACTCTCTCAATGACTCTATGTAGGCCCGGCTAGCGAGAATTAGCGCGGTTCTTGGAGGAGTCGGGCCGTGATACATCTCCCCTCATCGTATTTAGGCAGCGTGGATCAGTATCTCTATACGACGGCTTTCTCTCCTTCTGTAAAATTCCTAAGGCCACTGAACATGCTCGTGTCAATATTCCAAAAGATGCCAAGGTAGGATAAACAAATCTTTGGGAAATTCTAGTGTCCGGTTCAGATATCGAGATTGGGACAGCGGTTGAGTATCACCATAATTATATGGGTAACAGGATGTGAGCAGAACGGAAATCGAGATGCGACAACTCGAGGCCCCGAAGTGGAGAGTGGGCTGTGCCATGAAGGGCTAGAATATCAACTCCGGATAGGTGGTTTAAATTGTCTATCCATGCACTTGTTCTATCGAATTTTGGAGCGTTCTGATTGCGCTAGGATACAGAAGGCTATAAAGCCATCGTAGGAGCTTGTTTTGCGGTCTCCTTAGATCAACTGCGCTCGGTCTAGGAGATCCCGACGCAACCATACGAGACACTGGTGTTATTCCGCACTCACGAGAGAAGGCGTATCCTATTCAATGAAAACGCTCGCTGCCTGAATCTGGAATTTATACACTGTGCTAGATCTACGATAAACGAGACTGCGATGAAGAAAGCGTGCTGTATGTATATTCTTTATTATGGGCCATCCCGGTAGCAGCGTCCAACGTTATGGATGTCCGAATGATGCAAACAGTTGATCTGCCCATTCTCTACTGACTTCATTAGTCTCGTAAAATAAAATTCTGATACGGACACTCACAAATGTGCTTGGATTTCCGTGTCCGCCATCACCGGGTGCTGGACGCTGGGTTCGACGGGTAGCAAGTTCGGCGTCCGAACAAGGGGTCTTCCAGTCATATACCAGCGACCGTGAATGTGACTAAATGCCGGGGAACTTGTTAGAATCCATCTTATGTTGCTCTAGCAGGTGCGAGATCAGTATACTGCAGCACCGTGGATAGTTGCGATGATACCTTGGCGGAAACTCTTCCACACTTGGCTATTCTCCATGGCTGATGTATCTCAATAGAAGTGTATATTTCATGAGCTGTGAGTGCCCGGGGTGCTTCCTGTTGTAATGCTCCTCTGATACCGGACGTCGTCACGTGACAGTCCGGACAAGTTCAAGCGCGGCTTACACGATGAACCAGATCATCTCCTTTAGTCCCCCTCGCTTGCGAAATATTGAATTGCTTATTCCAGGGACCGAGAATGGCTCTCCTCGCCGTAGTGCCTTTGAACGCTTCATTTTAGCGCAAGGGGTAAGAGATGTGCGCAGTGAGGTGAAGGGCGTTGGGGTGGCAGGTAATGAAGCCAAGTGGGATGGCCACATTCTCCTGTATTTATTCTCGAGGTCACAGCACTTACATCACCGCCGTTGAAAACTCTCGTTTTCATCTGGAATAGGTACTCCTAATCTAATTGGAGATGGGGGTGTTCGGCAGTTGGCCACTCGAGATGTCAGGGGCAATTCGCTCGATCGGTTCCCCGCCCTTAGCGAATGGTTTGCTCCCAGAACAGCGGCGACCAATCAAATCTGGTGAGAAGAATTACGCCTCGCTGTCGACGGAATCTCCCTTTAAGCTTTCTGGGAGCGGTCGAGCGCATTGGGCGAGACTCTCGGGACTGCTAATTTACAAGTGGATAAGACTAGAATTCTACTTGCGCATTCAACATCAATTGCCTCGACCGCACCATATTTTGTAGATGTATGAGGTACCTAGACGTCATCATCGGTCCGCCTGAGAAGCTTACCCTCGATTGTAAACATCCATGAAGGCCGATGCAGTGGTCCATCTGAGACAGACGTCGTGCTCCGCACCTCCAATCGTCCCGACCGGACCATATCGTGCAGATACATGGAGCATCTAAAGCACTACCTAGCAGGCTCTCCACACTAAAACTCCAGAATACGTAGAATCAAACTATAGCACATAGTACACGGGAATCATCTTCCATCATTGGCCACTCGAGATGTCAGAGGCAATTTGCTCGATCGGTCCCACGTCCTTGGCGAATGGTTTGCTCCCAACCCAGCGGTTGCCAATCAAATCTAGTGAGATAAATTACGCCTCGCTGCCAGAAATACACGGTCTTCTTAAGATAGCCGTATGTCGTTCGAAAGGGCAGGCGTTTGCTCTTTAAGATGACAAAACTAGACATGTAGAGGGATCGTTGCCTCGTTGCGAGTCTAGAAACTGAACGAGAAGCGATTCAGCTTGTACAATCGATGCATTCTCCCTTTAAGCTTTCTGGGACCGGCTTAGCGTATTGGGCGAGATTCTCGGGATAGAAGTGGATAGCACTAGAATCCTACTTGCGCATTAAATGTCAATCTTCTCGACTGCACCGTATTGTGGAAATGCATGAGGCACCTAGACTTCATCATCGGTCTGCCTGAGAAGCTTCGCATCGATTGTCAACCTCCATGAAGGTCGATGCAGTGGTCCATCTAAGACAGACGCTACCTCCATTCTAACAACCGGATGAAAGATGTTTCCCGTATGATATCTCCTAACGTATTGACCCCCTTTGCGCGCCAAATTTTTTTTCGGCGTGCACCCCCCAAACAGCGACTGGGATTTTTATCATATTCGTTCAGATGACAGTGGGGAAGGCCTGAGGAGGGCGAAATTGCCGCAAGGCCGCATGCAGCGAGAGCAGCATAAGAGCAATTCACGGCATCCTAACGGCATACGGGTCATTCCAGGCCACGATTAAGAGACAAAGATGCTGAAGTCGACCACCCCAGCAAGATGCAATGGCCATGCGACGCTCGTTTTCGGAAGCGGCGCATCCCACCGTGTCTTAGCCGGATCTAACCTTAACTCGACATAGCATAGTTAAGTATATTTACTGCATAGGATAGTCACATTTGATAACTTGTAATAAGCTTTGACTTCACGAATGCGTCTGCGATTTTCAGACTTCAAGGAAGCCAAGCCAGCTTAGAGCGTAGAATGCTCCGCTCTCCCTTGCCTGGGCTTTTGTGGCCCCAGTCGCCGTGAAGCACTGCCCATTGACTTCGGGGAGTAAGCAAGTTAGCCGCCGTTAGTATTGGTACGTCTGAGAAGCTTACCAACGACTGTAAACGTCCATGAAGGCCGATGCAGTGGTCCATCTGAGACAGACGTCGTGCTCAGCACATCCAATCTTCTCGACCGCACCATGTTATGCAGATGCATGTAGTACCTTGGACCACCTAACCAAATATCTCTACTTAAACGCTAGAGTTCGTGATACTAAACTAAAGGAGATATCATACGGGAATCATCTTTCATCCGGTTGTTAGAATGGAGCTGGCTTCTAGTGGTCTGGGCGTAGGGACAATGTAGAATGTGAAAGAGTCGTTTTCGTTCCAAAGTACTACAGTACTAAATACCTTGCTAATGTTCTATTCTCGAAAGAAATTCCTGGAAACTTTGGGGAGGTCGGCAAAAGAAAGGTTCACATGCTTACTCTTCCCCAAGAAAACTTCTTCCGGACAAGTATGCCACGTCAGCTTAAGCTTGAATCTTAACTTTCAGAGCTCCGGGAAAGGGGGTAGGGAATAACGGAGCGTGTTTCAGGTGGACTTATTAATATTGAAGTATCGGTCATGACCTCGGAAATCACTAGCCCGCCCGTGCTGTCCTTAACGATGACGTGTACGACACTAGTCCGTC
>WSTY01000032.1:4409-53838 GCA_019633465.1 Tulasnella sp. 417
GGTTTCGGGCAGCGGGCAATGCTAGCTCGGGGTTGCCTTCAACCATGGTTCTGGCTAATGAAGATGGACTACGTCGTACCTTGCAGCAGTCCCCCAAAGCCTCTTCCATGTTGCCAAAGAAGGCTGGATGTCGGTGGAGTCTTCGGTTCTTATTGTATGGGTTGGAAGTGCTAAAAAGAAAGGGCTTGTGTCAGTACAGGACGAAAGAAGAACCATGAAGGGACTCAAACCCGCACCTGTTCATATTGAAATCCATACTATACACGATGTCGCTTATCATCTTCGCAGTGATACCCGGACCGTATGGAATATGAAACATCGCATCGTATTCGCTCATCTGCAATCCATAGAATTCGTCGGCGGTCTTTAAGTCTGCTTCCAAGTTCCTGTTGCGTCGCTTTCCACGGCGGCGAGAGACTCTAGTCCTGCCGAACAATCTACCGACCGCGGGATTGGGCCTGGCCCGTATTTGGCGGCGCTGGCTAGCGTATCTGTCACGAGCTTCTTGAGTCGAGAGTTTCTCGAGAACCAAGAGACGTGCGAGGCCGGCAAGGCGAGTGAAAGATCTCTCGAATATCTAGTATTGAAATGGGGGTGCTGGTTAGAGTTCGCTGGAATGGCGTTAGAAGAGCACCGCAACCAACCGTAGGGTCGAAGTCCTCGCGACGAAGGTCAGGAACATGAATTTCGAATCCTCTAGCGGCGTACTTGGCCAGTCGGACTTCATACGAGGGAGACCGCCGATCCATCGCAACTCGGTTGCACTGCGTCATCATAGCCACGATGGCACGAGGAGCTGCAAGGACGCGAGTTCCGTCGAAAGCCACGCAAGCCGAGTCGATGTCGAATCCGGCAAGAATTTCGGCGGGGGACTGGTAGATACGCAGCACAATTTGAACCGGTCGATAGGGATATTGACCTAGAGATGGCAGAGATATCAGTGATCCGGCGGCTCTGGGGTTTGCCACGGAACACCTACAATGAATGGAAAGAGCGTTCTTGGTGCGGACAACGCATACGTCCCATGGAACGGATTCTCGAACAGCGTTGTAAATCTCATTGCACTTCTCTTCAGCCTACAAAAATCGTCAGTTCCAACTCCGTTTCTTCAAATTCATCCGAAAAACACGAACCTGCTCTGGAGTCAGACCATACAAAAACAGATCTACATCCGAAGCAGGATACCCCTCTGAATGATAATACTTTCGAACCTCTCGTCTAGAGCGCTGATTAAAGACATGGCCCGGCAAAGGAGCTAAGCAAGCGAGAACACTTCCTCCAGCTGCGACGATGTTGTCCCAATTGGTCAACTGGCTGAGCGCGCCCTCACTGAAGACGGACCAGCGAAGCTTGAAGTCCTCCAACGACGGAGCCATAGACAACTCTCCGTCCTTCTTGCGAGTGTAGTTGTCGAGAGGCATGATATGATACTTGACCAAATCGTCGTCGTCTTTGACGGCGCGAGCATGGATTTTCTTGATGCGGTCGGTATTTTGACCGAAGACGTCGACGAGGCCAACATACGGATCCTTGAGTCGGGTGTTGTCGCGGTCCGTGGCGAAGAGACGGCGGAGGTCTGCTTCATCTTTGAGGGATGGGGCGATGGCGGGACCGAGGTCAACGCCAGGGTTGTCAGGGAGTTCGCCAAGACGGCGAAGGAAAGCTCGACCTTCAGCGTTTTGCGTCATTGAACGTTGGTGTTCCCGCCGAGAGAAAGGGGGAGGGGAACAGCTTGCATGATCTCCAACTTGGACGCTTCTCGTTTTATAGACTTTTGGTTGTGCGTTCGAAGACTAACGGGCGGCGATGTGATAGACCAAGGGTGATCAACCATATCTGACTCCGATCGAGGGTATGCCGCGCGGTGGGGTCCCATTCCATCTCCTGCGCTTATCATAATCGCAGTCGGTACCGTCGCGGTGAGTAGCGGCAACACCGCCGAGAAATTGTTGTTCGCATCAAAACACCACGCGCGGCAATTCGAGTCATGTAGAAGACCGGAAACTAAGAGAAATACCAATTCACTAAACACGTTATGGCGAATGAGTCTTAATTAAGCTTACGAACAATGTCATTAAGGCCCGTCGACCTTGAATTCCGGTGGCCATGCTTCTCCAATTCCGCCTACTTCCGACGCCACCGCTTCCATCCTCCGTCCCCTCATGTTTTTTTCTTTTCCTTTGTATTCTCTTCCTTCTCCTCACCCTTTTACACTTTCCTTTCATTGTTATTTAGTATCGTAGTCCTGCTCTTTCGTTACGGTTCCCTTTTATTCGTCCGTCGCCCAATACCGCTGGTATTTTCCCACTTGCCCTCATTAACCTGCTGGTCTTGCTCGACGCATGGACCTTGTCAGCAAATCTCAACACCACATGGCATAACTTTTCTTGACTCCAAAAATCTTACATAAGAGACACGGGCAACTAGTTATATGGGGTTACGTCTGAATCTATGTCGAGACATCCCAGGAGAACGCTGGGGATGAAGTCCTGCATCTGGTCTGGCGGGGCTTCCCCCGTGACTCCATCCCAGCCAACCGGAACCCGATCCCTTCTCTCTACGGCAGTGAGTACCGCAAGTTGAACATCATGCAGGTGGACTAGCTGCCGCTGATGGACCTCTACGACCGCCTTGGATAGCACATCAAAAGTCGCATTGACGTCGCCTAGATGCTGTTCATTGTTCGGAATGGGTCGGGTAGATTGAGCTTCCTCCTTCGGTTTCTGAGCTTCCCAGGCAGCGAAATCCAGTTCCGAGCGGTCGGCGAAGTCGCTGAGGACTTTCAGAAGCTCTGGCTTCCTCGCTAAAGCGTCGGAGCTCTTGATGCGGCCGATGACCCTCCTCAGCGACTTGACTTCTTCCCTATCGCGGTCACGCATTCCAGGCGTAGCGGAAAGGTTCAGATTGTCGATTCCGCGAGTGGTGAATCCATTGGGAACAATGAGAGGGTTGACAAGCCCTCGCAGCGCTTGACTGAGGAACTGCAGTCGAGCGATTTCCGTCGGAGTCGAACCAACTCCGCTTTCCATGTAGAGCATCTCCGGGGGGCCGACGGAGATCAGGTGGGAAACAATCTTGGACCATCCCTTAAGGATTGCTGTGTGGAACGGCGAGGCGCCAGTGCAGTCACGAAGTATCAGAGTCGGGACGACCGCATCCTTCACCGTTCGAAGAAGTAGTTCAATGAGCCTAAGATTGTTTTTCTTGACCGCAATTGCAAAGGGCTAAAATAAAGAAAAGCATGAATAAGGGATTCCATAGACACACATCGCCTTCACTCACAGTGTTGCGTTGTGTGTGAGATTGCTGGGTCATCAGTGTCTTGGTGGTATCGGTCGGCAGCTTAGCGAGAGCGTGTTCGATCATGGCCCAGTTAGGGTTACCAGAGTTAAATAGCAAATGTAAAATATTCCACCTGTACGGAAGGATAAATGAGTTGAGGGTATGGGATCGAGGATGGCAATGGAAGCATACCCTCGTTCGTCGCGAACCATCGGGTCGGCTCCGTTCGCCACCATCCAGTCAAAGGCCTCAATAGAGGCCATGGTGGTGCAGAGGAGAAGCAATGCTGACTTTCGATTCGGCTGGATTTGCAAGCGGACACCGTCGGCCGTCAATCTTGGCTGCAACTCCATCAGCTTTTTGAGCGTCGCAAAGATCCTATCAGGCTCAGTTGGGTTCCAAGCCACAGCGAGCACTGGTGATTCGCCTAATTGTGAAATATAGAAGCCCACCATCTGGGGGAAGTCCTCCGTGTTTTCAAGGACTTCGGCCAGGTGTTTCGCGAGTCTCGTCTTCTTGCTTTCAGCATAATATCTGTAGGCGTCAATCGCTTTCTGACTGCTAAGATACTCCAGAATAGCTGTGGCTTGCTTCGATGCAGCATGCCAAGCGATCGGCAGTCGATTGTTCGCGATAGCGCTGTAATGGTCGCTCAGATCGACATGACCTGCAAAGCCACTTCGTTTTCTTCCATCCACATCAAGACCAAGATAGATCTTGGGTCCGTCGTCGTTGCTGCTATGGCGTTGTGCCTGTACAGCGTCCTCCACTGATACCTGGACCTTTGGCCTCGGCAAACAGAGCCCATACCCAGTCCGGCGTATGAAGGCCTAGAATCAAGTATCAATGGCTGCATCTTTAGCATGAAAGTGCGAATGACTAACATCTAGCATCTCTGGCGAATCGGTCGCCAGGACAGTGTGTAGGATCTGCAGGGGTATCGACATCGGTTCCTCCAAAGCTTCCATCATCTAGAAACAAGCAAGTCAGATCGTCATTCGACGGCTCAAGTACGTGGGTTACTTACATCAGCGATTTGGTTGAAAGCTTCAACGTCGTTCTCAAGGACCGCAAGAGTAATGGGATCGGCAAGTCCGGTGGAGGCCTTGGGACCTGATGTGCATTCGGTGGCCCACTTGGTACCGTAGGAGAGCAGTTGGTTGGGCTTCACCTTCACAGACACAGTATGGAATCTCTTCACGAGATTGGTATACCCAAGCGGTCGTTTTTCGGTCTCACCACTGGCGCACGAATCTGTGTCGCTATCATCGTCAGGATCAACTGCAAAGAAATGAAAATGAGTAATAATTCGTTTCGTTAAACCACGGTTGCTTAGACGAACTGAATGCGATGACATTTTCGCTCTGCTTTGCTTGTTTGAGCTTCTCGTCGTCGTCCTCTTTCGCGAGTTGCTCCTGAGCAATTTCAAGGATCAAGCGAGCGGTATTCCATTGACGAGCACGAAGGGCCACATAAAGTGGGGTGTATCCTATGCATGTCCGATCGCCGTCAGTCTTGTACCCCAGGTGTGGGAGCTTCCTCTCACTCACCCTTTGTATAACTGTAGGTTTGCTCCACATACTTCACTCTGGCGGTAATTTGTAAAAGGTCCCTAGTTCCCGACGGCGGAAGACTACTATCGCCTTTGGGCGGAAGGCAGAGTACCCTTATCTTGTCATTGTCTCCATTCCAACAAGCCTCGTAAAGCTCGTCGTACAACGGGATCAAATGCGTGCCCGGATAGCCTTCTTCCCACTCTGACTCGGACTTGAACAACGAATACCTCTTGAATGGTATCGTCTTCTCGTCGATCTGCGGCGCTGCAGGTCCCCGTCCAAAGAGTCCGAGACGAGGAAAGCCCGTGCTCATCACCATAGGAATAGCAGAAACTGGGTTGAGGAGCTGGTTTGCGTTCAGTGTAGCGTTAGAGTTACTCGGATCCCGTTCCTGATTCTGGAGAGCCGCTTTCTCTACTTCCTCGACAGCTTGTTGAAAGTAAGGAATAAAACTGGCCGCTTGGGCTCGCTTCTCTTCCTCAGTCAAGTTAGTATCAACTTGAACGGCAGGGTGTGACTTGGTCTTGGATTCCGTGATGGCCTTGGTTCGCTTCTCCAGACCGATAGCATGCGCATCCCAGCCTATTTGGTCCGAAATCTCCTCGTCTGATAGGTCAAATATGCTTCGCCAAGCTGAGCTATAGGTAGGGGATACTTGGGGCTGCAATGGAACACCTGGCTTCGTTGAACGGCGCTCCACCTCGCGAAGAGCGGACTGAAGGAAGCCTAGAATACGCGATCCTGTGGCATTGTAATAGTATTGAGAAACGTCCCGCGGAGCCGAGTTCTTCACACTCTCGGGCTCAAGTGCCAAGACTAAGCGGTAGAGATCGTTGTAATCTGCCAAAGACGCTTCCAGCGGCTGGAGGGTGTTTCTCCTCCAATGCTCCTCCCCTGGCTGGGCATAGACTAGCCCGCTCTGATCGGGACTTAGGGAGGTAGGAGAACGTGTAAACCACAAATTTAAGACCCAAAGAGACAAAGCGGAAGCTTACTTGGCAGCGACAGACCGGTCATACGTCTCTAAATCGATAAACGCCCTCGTGCCCGCGTACGCCAGTAAAACGGCCACCATCGCGCGCTGACCACCAGCAAAAGCGGAAACGATCGGGTGAAGAGCAGCTTGCCCTGGCCTTGCGCATAAAAATCGACTGGCCACTTTCGCTGTGGAATCCACCTTCAGGATTGCTTCGATTATCTGAGGCTTGTTGTATGAAACGAGGCGATGGAACACGGTGACCATCTCGGAATCTGCCGCCGAGCAAGAGGCTCCCCCAGCCGTGATGAGATATTCGGCTATTTGCGCTCCAATGGATTCATCAGGTGTTAGCGCAGTAAGGGTCAAAGGATAGAAACTCGTAGTCCCGTAGTTGTGACTGAGTGTCCTCGGGGTCTTGCAGTCAGCCCCAGCGGCGACGAGGATCTGGACACTCAGCAAGGAACCACCAATGATGGCATACTACAGCAGGACCCTGTTAGTTATTACGAGCAATCACGAAACGTTCTGATGCTTACTCCAAGAGCAGTGAGAGATTGATCCCAATCCGGAGCGTCAATTTCAAGAATGTCAGCCTGGTCCTCCGGATCATCTAGGGCGTCTTCTTCGTATGTCGCGGAGTCTCCCTTGACGTCCACCCGTTTCTTCGCCTCTTCGTAATCATCTTCGTCGTCGTCCTGAGAAGACCAGTCATCTTCTGACGAGTCCCGAATCTAAATGAAACTCCTTTCTCAATCTCTAGGTCCTGAACGCCATCGATGGCACAAACCTCATCGTCGTAATTCTTCATCGTCACATCACCATCGTCCCCTTTCTCCTCTTTCGCTTCTTTCTCGCTGGCCTCTTTCTCCGTCTTGTTCTTTTCACTCTTCTCCAAAAGCGCCTTCACCACCCTCGGCAAACCCATCTGAGCGGCCAGGTGCAAGCTGCACCGTCCATCGACCATTCTAGAAGTCATCCTAGCACCTTGTTCAATCAAGTCCGAGCAAATGTCTTCTACAGAGCAAAGCAAAGCGAGTTGCAAAGGTGTTCGGCCGAGGTGGTCACGAGCGTTGATCGAGTCGGCGTTGCGCTTGAGAAACTCGTTGCACGCAAGGCGGTTATTGGATGTAATATAAGAGAAGAGTTTAGCGAGGGGCTTGAGGTAGGCCTGTTCAGACCATTCTCCGCTGTCAATGGGGCGGAAAGAGCCGGTGATACCTACAACAGGTGTTCAACTTTATTCAAGGTTGTCGTGGTACCGTGGCAAGCGACGGCTCACTTTGGCGACCTGGATTATCCTGGATAAATGACACCCGACCAGTGATAAACTGCTCTTGTTCCTTTTCGAACGTCTCTTTCTCTTCATTGGTTTCGGGCAGCGGGCAATACTTAAACCGGTCTTCGTTAAACTTCAGGGCTAGGTGGTTACGGCGGCATACCCCGTACCTTGCAGCAGTCTCCCAATGCTTCCGCCATGCTGCCAAAGAAAGCGGGATGACGATGAAGTCTGCGATTCTTGTTCCCTGGATTGAAAGTGCTACAAGCAAAGCCTGGTTCAGCCGAAAGCCGAGGTATAACTATTGGCGCATCGAATCCCGTACCTGTTCATACCCAAATCCGTCTGATAGACAATGTTGCGTATCCGCTGCGCATTGATACCTGGACCATAAGGAATATGAAACATCACGTCATAATCGCTCATTTGCAGTCCAGGAAGTTCAGCAGCCGATTTCAAGTCTCCCCTCAGTCTCTTGTCGCGACGTCGGTTTTGGTGGTGAGAGACGTTGGGCCTGCCCCGTATTTGGCGGCGTTGGGTAAGGTATTGGTCCCGAGCATCTTGAGTTGAGAGTTTCTCGAGCACTAGAAGACGAGCCAGACCGGTGACGCGAGTGAGGGCCCTTTCAAAGATCTGTTGAATGAAGCGGGCATTAGCCTTGCTAACACGACGATGTTCAAGGAACGCCAAAACCGACCGTAGGATCAAAGTCTTCGCGACGAAGGTCAGGAACATGGATTTCGAATCCTCTAGCGGCATATTTGGCAAGTCTGACTTCATACGAGGGAGAGCGCCGATCCATCGCGACTCGATTGCACTGCGTCATCAGAGCCAAGAGGGCACGAGGCGCCGCAAGGACGCGAGTTCCATCGAAAGCCACGCAAGCCGAGTCGACGTCGAATCCAGCAAGAATTTCGGCAGGGGACTGGTATATACGCAACACGATTTGGATCGGGCGATAAGGGTATTGACCTGGAGTATGCCAGGGATATGAGTGACCCCGCGTCCTTTAGTATCACTCCGTAACCGAGGACCCACAGTGAATTGAAACGGCGTTCTTGGTGCGAACGGCACAGACTTCCCACGGAACAGAGTCCTGAATAGCATTGTAAATCTCGACGCACTTCTCCTCGGCCTGGAAGATACGGAGGTTAGACCTGTGGGGATCCGATTTGTTCGAGAAAAAAAAAATACGAACCTGTGCAGGAGTCAGACCATACAAGAATAGGTCCACATCCGAAGCAGGATACGCCTCGGAATGATAATATCGTCGAATGGCTCGCTTTGAACCTTGTCGGGCGAGATAATCCGGCAAAGGGGCCAAGCAAGCGAGGACACTTCCTCCAGCCACGACGACGTTGTTCCAATTCGCCAACTGGCTGAGCGCGCCTTCGCTGAAAATCGCCCAACGGGTCTTGAAGTCCTCCAACGACGGCGCCATTGACAGCTCTCCATCTTTCCTACGTTTGGTTTGAGGAAGCGGCATGACATGATATTTTCCCAAGTCCTCGACGTCTTTGACGACGCGAGCATGAATCTTTTTGATGCGGTCGGTGTTATAGCCGAACACGTCTACGAGACCAACATATGGGTCCTCAAGTCGGGTGTTGTCGCGGTCCGTAGCGAAGAGCCGACGAAGGTCCGCTTCATCTTGGAGCGATGGGGTGATGGCAGGACTGAGGTTGACGCCGGGGATTTCAGGGAGTTCACCGAGACGGCGAAGGAATGCTTGAGCCTCCGCGTTTTGAGCCATTAGATGATATCACGTCGTCCACAGAGAGAAAGGAAAAGAGATAATGGGACCACTTGATGATATATCTGACGATGAAGCACGGATGCTAGTCCTTTTATAGCATGGTCAGCGCTGAAAAACAATCTGATGGACCAATGGGAGCAATTGAATCTGACTCTAATCGAAGCCGCCAGATACATAAAAGACGACCTTGGCCTTACTAATATGATGGCAAAGGGCTTTGACTTGCCGAGAGCTTTCGGTCACGAAGTTCGAGGCCGGATGCTTTGGGTCACGTGAACCCCTGAATCCCTTGAATACCATGCCGCACTCAAGCCATACACAAGACAGAAGACAAGGAGGGGATGGAAAAAAGAGAACGATGGCCTCATGTGATGCACAATATAAGTGAGACAAGATTGGAAGACGAAAATGAAAATGATAACGGTTGCATCGAATGAGCCCCTGTAAGTACACAAACTACAGCAAACCGCAAGGGAACAGAAAGGATGATCAATTCCATGATATCGCTCAGTTTTGATGAGCTTTCGATAGTCATTCCGTTTGGCCGATGGCGATTCCTAACAAAGGGATGTCGGGCGGTCTCATGGATACGGGTGGCCTGGTACGGATAGTCACGTGCGCGCGTTGCTAAGGACCAACGGTCGACCCAGCCCCGCATTATTTTATCGATGATCGCTGGCTATACTTAGTTTTATTTCGCGCTGGTACGAATCAAAAATGCCCTTAAGCATGCTGTTGGCTAGCCGGCTCGGGGGGACTATGGTTGAGGCAATCTCCTACTCCCAAGTAGGGCTGTCGGCGGATCAGATCCATCCGATAAATCCGGCCCGGATCCAGATCGGATTTCAGATGCGGATTATGCTTTGAGAGGCGCCGCATCTGAGGATTTGTATCTGCGGATATCTGAGATGGCTCGGATGCTGCGCTGTGGGCGCAATTTAGGGATTTCTTGCTGAATTTTTGATCATCGGTGACACTAACCACTCACCACCATGTGCCCATTGTTGTATTTTCGGTGAAGGTGAACTCTCGGCATATTCAAGGCTTGTTCCTTAGTGTGGGGCAAGTCACGTGCATTGATGGGGCCGTCATCTCCCTTGGCGACACATCTTTTCTGGTGAGTCCCTTCATGCGCTAATAGTTTGTTCTGTTAGAATACAGGTCATAGCTACAGAGTGGCCGGAACTAAGGGATTTTTAGCCTCTTACAGTCCCATTCCTATGACTTATCATAGGCTCTATAGGCATCCGCAGATGCATCCGAGTTTGTCAGATACACTCGGATCCAGATGCGGATGGCCTTGCTGGGAGCCAACAATCCGCGGATTTCTGAGCTGATCTGAGCTGATCCGATCCGTCGACACCCCTACTCCCAAGACCTAACCTCAATCAAGTAATACTATTGAAAATTCAAGACAGAGACAAGTAAAAACGGTGGCACTAAGCGTAAAGACCATATGGAGAGTAGACGGCTGAATCTACGTTAGGATATCCGATGATCATGCTGCAGCCGGTGTCCTGCGCTGGGGCTGGCTGTGCTTCTTCTTCCTCCAAGCCGTCAACACGGCGAGGCCGCGCCCGGACTCGCCGCCTCCCAGTTGAAGAAGATTCTACAGCAGTGAGCACCGCCAGCTGAACATCGCGCAGAGAGACGAGCTGCCGCTGATGGCGCTCAACCGCCGCCTCTGAGAGGACATGGAAAGTCGCCTTGACGTCGCATACATCGGTATCTTTGTTCGTAGAAGGTTGGGCAGGTGGTACTTCATCCTTGGGTTTTTGGGCAACCCAGACGGCGAACTCCTGTTCCGAGCGGTCGGCGAAGTCGCTGAGAACCTTGAAAAGTTCGGGCTTTCTCGCTAAAACACCAGAACTCTTGATACCGTCCATGACCCTTCGAAGCGATTCGACCTCCTTCTCGTCGCGGTCGCGCATTCCAGGTGCGATGAGTTGCAGGGCGTCAACTCCACTAACGTTGAGCCCCTGAGGCTGAACGAGAGGGTTGAGCAATTCGCGGAGTGTTTGGGCCAGATACTTGGGCCCAGTGATCTCCATCGGAGTCGAACCAACTCCGTTCTCCAAGTAGAGTATCTCTGCGGGGGCTATTGAAATGAGATGGGAAATTATCTTGGGCAACCCCTGAAGAATGGCGGAGTGAAGCGGTGTTGCACCGGTGCAGTCGCGGAGCGGAAGAGCCGGGACAACCGCATCCTTCACGGTTCGGACGAGCAGCTCGACCAGCCTGAGGTTGGCTTTCTTCACTGCAACCGCAACAGGCTGATGTACGAATACAGTTAAGTAAGGGACCTTAGAGACACAAATTGGTACCACTCACAGTGTTGCGCTGTATGCGAGATTGCTGGACCATCAAAGCCTCGGTGACATCGGCTGGCAGCTTCGTAAGAACATGTTCAATGAACGTCCAGTTCAGCTCGTAAGAGTTGAATAGCGAGTGCAAGATATTCCATCTATATGGAATAAGAATGAGTTAGAGGCATGTTGGGAGGATTGTCATTGAAGCTTACCCTCGTTCATCGCGAACAAGCGGATCGGCTCCGTTCGCCAGCAGCCAGTCAAAGACCTCGACAGGTGCCTTGGTGTTGGTGTTGCAGAGGTAAAGTAAAGGCGACATCCTGCCAGGCTTGACTTGCAAACGGACCCCATCAGCCGTCAACCTTGGCTGTAACTCCATAAGCTTCTTCAGAGTCGTTAGGATCCTGTCGGGTTTGGCTGGATTCCAGATTGCAGCGAGGACCGGCGTTTCTGCAATTTGAGAAACGGATAAGCCAACCATCTGGGGGAAATCATCTGTGTTTTTGAGGGCTTCCGCTAGGTGTTTCGCGAGTGTCGTCTGCTTGGTGCCAGCGTAATGTTGATAGGCTTTGATAACTTTAGTACTGTTAAGATATTCGAGAATTGACGTGGCTTGTTTCGAGGCAGCTTGCCAAGCGATGGGGATTTGGTCCTGGGTGCCGGCATACGCGTAAGGCGCGTTCGGATCGGCTTTGCGTGCAAGATCCTTTCGTTTTTTCCCGTCCACGTCAAGACCCAGATAAATCTTGCGTCCACCATCGTCCCCGTCGCGTTCCTGTGCTAGGGTCGTGTCGTCCATGGATTCCTGGGTCTTCGGTTTCGGCAAAGCGAGGCCCTCGCCAGTACGGCGTATGAAGGCCTGAGATGGGGCATCAATAAGTGCAACGGAACACGAAAGTGTAAATCTCTTACATCTAGGATGTCCGGAAAGTCGACCCCCAGGATAACGGGCAGAAGATACACTTGGACTGACATCGGCTCTTCCAAACTTTCCATCATCTAGAAACAAACAAGTCAGCATAGACTCCGACCATCACATATATGGAGACAACATACATCAGCAATTTGATTAAAAGCCTCAACATCGTTCTCGAGTATTGCAAGAGTAATGGGATCCGCCGTTCCAGTGGAGGCGTCAGAGCCTGAGGTAGCTTCGGTGACATACTTAGCACCGTAGGAAAGGAGCTGAGAAGGTTCGGCTTTGACGCTAACGGTGTGGAATCTCTTGGCCAGGTTTGTGTACCCAAGCGGGCGCTTTTCGGTCTCGTCGCTTGCACATGAGTCTGCATCGCTGTCGTCGTCGTCGTCACTGTCATCTACAATGAAAAGTAGACGGTTAACAAGTTATTGTATGTAACAATTGCTGCGTGGACGAACTGAATCTTATGATATTTCCACTCTTTTTTTCGGGCTCAATCTTGTCCTCTTCCTTCATGAGTTGCTTCTGAGCAATCTCAAGAATCAGACGGGCGGTATCCCATTTACGAGCACGAAGGGCGGCGTAGAGCGGGGTGTATCCTATGGCAGTGGGCTGCAGTTAGCACGGTGACTGAAATGCAAAAGCTTTCTCTCACTCACCATTAGAATAATCGTAGGTCTGCTCCGTATATTTGACTCTAGCGGTAATTTGTAGAAGGTCGCGAGTTCCAGATGGCGGAGGAGTATCGTCCCCCGGCGGAAGGCAAAGTGCCCTGATCTTGTCGTTATCTCCATTCCAGCAAGCCTCGTAAAGCTGATCGTACAAAGGGATCAAATGCGTGCCCGGGTAGTTTTCTCCGTACTCTGATGGACCCTTGAACAACGAGTACCTCTTGAATGGCTTGGTCTTCTCGTCAATTTCCGGTTGTGCCGATGCTGATCCCAAGACCCCGAAAAGATTTGCGCCCGTACTTATCTGAGAAGCAGGAACCGCGGTCGGTCGGTTGGGATCATCCGGATCATAGTCGAGGTGGCCGTACTGCTTCTCCCATTCAGAGGGCGCACTTGGGTACAACGCATCCCAAGTCTGTGCACCAGCTTCCTCCAGTTCCTTAAGGGCTTCTTCAAAGTAAGGAATCAACTTGGCCGCGCGAGCCCGTGTCTCTTCCTCAGTCAAAGAGGCATTATATCCAAAACCGAAGGCCACATATGGCTGGACGTTGGATTTCGCGGCTGCCTTGTTTGGCTTTTCCAGGCCGATGACATATGCGTCCCACCCCGTCTGTTCTGAGATCTCCGCGTCGGATAGATCAAGGATGCTTCGCCAGTTTGAAGTTGGGGTAGCGGTAGGGATCACGTTGGGTTGCACTGGAGCAGGTTGCGGCCTTGAACGGCGTTTTGCCTCGCGAAGGGCCGATCGAAGGAAGTCTAGCATCGAGCGCCGGTATCCCGGACTATGAGACTGATATAGATGAACGGCTTTAGGGACCAAGTCCTTGACACTCTCCGGCTCGAGGGCTAAAACCAAGCGGTAGAGATCGTTGAAATCCGCCAAAGACGCTTCGAACGGCTGGAAGGTATTTGACTTCCAGTGCATCTCCCCTGCAAAGGAAGAGCCGTATCCGCTCTGGTTGGGGCTTGAGGAGGAAGGAGAACGTGAGCCACAGATGTGAGGCCAAAGGGGCAAAACCAAAACTTACTTGGCTGCAACGGACCGATCATAAGTCTCTAGATCGACAAAAGGCCTCGTTCCAGCGTACGCCAATAGAACGGCAACCATAGCGCGCTGACCACCGGCAAAAGCGGTGACGATCGGGTGAAGAGCGGCTTGATAATTTTGAGTGTGCAAGAATCGACTGGCCGCTCTCGCTGTAGGATCCACCTTCAGTATTGTTTCGACGATCTGAGGCTTGTTGAGCGAGACCATGCGATGGAACACGGTGAAGGTGTGGGAATCTGCCGCTGCGCAAGAGGCTCCTCCAGCCGTAATGAGATGCTCGGCGATTTGCGCTCCAACGGATTCATCAGGAGTGAGTGCCGTAAGGGTTAGAGGGTAGAAAGTGGAAGTGCTGTAGTAGGTCGCGTTAGTAATGGTCCTCGGTGTCTTGCAGTCAGCTCCAGCGGCAACGAGACTCTGGACACTGAGCAACGACCCAGAGATGATGGCATACTATGGCAAGGTCTCATTAGAAAGTCCTAGCATACGGTGACCATGTTGAGACTTACTCCGAGCGGAGTGAGACATTGATCCCAGTCCGGTGCATCGATATCTAAAATATCGGGCATGTCCATCGAGTCTTCTAACGGATCCTCTTCGTTACTGACAGGGTCTCCTTTAGGATCGACTTTCTTCTTGGCTTCTTCGTATTCCTTATCTTCGTCATTCTCAGACGACCAATCATCTTCGGATGAATCGCGAATCTGGGAGGGTTTCTTGTAAGTCTTCATTCCGGCAACGCCAATCAGCCGACGAACCTCGTCATCACGATCCTTCGTCTTAGCATCCTTATCCATTGCCTCCTTCCCCTTTGCTTCTTTCTCCTTGGCCTCTTTTTCTGCTTTATTCTTCTCGCTCTTCTCCACGAGCGCCTTCACCACCTCGCCCAAACCCATCTGAGCAGCCAAGTGCAAGCTGCACCGTCCATCGACCATCCTCGCTGTCATCCGGCCGCCTTGCTCGATTAAGTCCAGGCAAATGTCTCCCGCGGAACAGAGCAGAGCGAATTGCAGAGGAGTCCGACCGAGATGGTCGCGAGTGTTTATGGCCTCGGCGTTACGTTTGAGGAACTCGTTGCATGTCCGGCGGTCGTGGGCTGCGATGTAGGAGTAGAGTTTGGCGAGAGGCTTGAGGTAAGCTTGCTCGGACCATTCGCCGCTGTCAATGGGGTGGAAAGAGCCGGTGATGCCTGCAAGACGTTTATTCAGTTCTATGCGGCATCGTGGAAGGCTCTGTGAATGACAGCTCACTCTGACGGCCTGGATCATCCCTCATAAACGAAACACGACCAGTGACAAACTGCTCTTGATCCTTTTCAAAAGCTTCTTTCTCTTCGTCAGTCTCGGGTAGCGGGCAATGCTAGAACAGGTCTTCGTTCAACAAAGGTTTTCGTTTGTCAAGATGCGCCGCCTCTTACCTTGCAGCAGTCCCCCAGGGCATCCTTCATGTTTCCAAAGAAAGCGGGATGCCGGTGAAGTCTGCGCTCTCTATTCTTCGGATTGAAAGTACTAGATCAAACTCTAGCGGTCAGTGCAGAACGAGAGAATAACCGGACACGGACTCAAACCCGCACCTGTTCATCCCCATATCCGTCTGATACACGATCTTTTTTATCCTCTTCGCGTCGATACCGGGGCCGTATGGAATGTGGAACATCACATCGTATTCGCTCAGCGGCAAGCCACCCAATTCATCAGCAGTCTTGAGGTCTCCTTTCAACCTCCTGTCGCGTCGCCTTCCACGGCGAGACCTGCCGTAATATCCACCGTTAGAGGCGTTCGGCCTGGCCCGCATTTGGCGGCGTTGGTTGATGTAGCCATCACGGGCTTCTTGAGTCGAGAGTTTCTCCAGAACCAAGAGACGCGCGAGACCAGCAACGCGAGTGAGAGCTCTTTCAAAGATCTAATATTGAATGAGATATACGTTAGAGCTGCTGACATAACCTTCGAGAAACCCAACAACTGACCGTAGGATCAAAATCCTCGCGACGAAGGTCGGGAACATCAATTTCGAATCCTCTGGCGGCGTACTTGGCTAGTCGGACTTCATATGAGGGAGAGCGTCGATCCATCGCAACTCGGTTGCACTGCGTCATCAGAGCCAGAATTGCACGAGGGGCCGCAAGGACGCGAGTTCCGTCGAAAGCCACGCAAGCGGAGTCGACGTCGAAGCCGGCAAGAATCTCGGCAGGGGACTGGTAGATACGCAACACGATTTGAACTGGTCGATAAGGGTATTGGCCTAGAGATGGCAGAGATATCAGTGATACCACCGCTCTGGGGCTGCCATTGAGTACGCACAATGGATGGAAACGGCGTTCTTGGTGCGGACGGCGCACACCTCCCATGGAACAGAGTCCCGAACAGCGTTGTAAATCTCAATGCACTTCTCTTCGGCCTAAAAATTTTTTTGGTTAGAATTTCGTGTCTTCGGGTTCATCCGAAACCCCACGAACCTGCTCCGGAGTTAGACCGTACAAGAATAAATCCACATCCGAAGCAGGATACGCCTCTGAGTGATAATACTTTCGAATCGCTCGTTTAGAACCTTGTTTTACAACGTGGTCCGGCAAAGGAGCTAAGCAAGCGAGAACACTTCCTCCAGCTGCGACGATGTTGTCCCAATTCGTCAGCTGGCTGAGCGCGCCCTCGCTGAATACGGACCAGCGAAGCTTGAAGTCCTCGAAAGACGGAGCCATGGCCAACTCGCCGTTCTTTCTGCGGGTATCGTTGTTGAGAGGCATAACATGATATTTGAGCAAATCGTCGTCGTCTTTGACAACTCGAGCATGGATTTTCTTGATGCGGTCGGTATTTTGGCCGAATACGTCAACGAGACCGACAGATGGATCCTTTAGGCGGGCGTTGTCGCGGTCCGTGGCGAAGAGACGACGAAGGTCTGCTTCATCTTGGAGAGATGGGGTGATGGCAGGACCAAGGTCCACGCCGGGGTTATCGGGGAGTTCGCCGAGACGGCGAAGGAATGCTTCGGCTTCGGCGTTTTGAGCCATTGTATGATATATTGGAGCGTATCGTTCGCAGAGAGAGCAAAGGGGAACGAGACGACTTGATGATGTCTGAAGATGCTGGGTCCATACTTGTCATTTTATAGACTGGTAGTTGTACATTGGAGCTCCTTGTTAGGAAATCTGGCGGACCAATGGGAGCAAGCGAATCTGACTCGAAGCTCACGTAAGTTATGAACCACCGTCACATCCCTCGACCTCGCCATTGGATGACTTTCCGTAGGCTAAATTCTAGCTTTGGAAAAGCTCTGAGCTTGCGTTGCTAGGCGGGAGGGAGAAACGAGCAGCCGTTGGGCACGACGGTTGCTATGGCGCGTACTCTCCCCCTCCAGCTAAACCTCAGATCTAGGAGGGGGGTCGACACCCCCCTTCTAAACTCTAGGTGAGTCCGTAACGCAGTTCAACCATCGGAGCCGACAAAATCCCTGAATAGAAGCGCTGTTCTGAGGTCATCGAGTGGTTCGCCGTTCGAAAATGCGCCCAAGCATGGGCTTCATCGTCCTCGGCACGCGCGAAATATATGCCAATCAACGCGAATACATACTGTACAAATGCTCGAAAAGCAACCCGCCAAAATGCGGATGCCGAGAGTCACGTGCTCTCCCTCAGATCTAAATCCTAAATCTGCAGCCTCATGCTCTACGGAAGACGGGACTTTAGCCTGTTACCAGGCGAGGTGGCAACGATTGCGTCGCCGGCTTGAGCATAGCTAAAATTTAGCCCACGGAAAGTCATCCATTATGCAGGACGCGAAGAGCCCCAACCGTCGCCCGATCTCATTTTGTGGTTTTCGGACCCGCTTCTGTGAGTCACGACAACCTTGAACCACATCCAACCAAGAACCATCCCAGTCATGTAGAAGCCTCGCAAGCAAGCCAGATGGTGTAAGCGAGGCAATCATACAACGGAGACGTAAAAGAAGGCCAAGGGTCGGAAGGCGCCGATCAGGTCGGATTAGCTAAGCCGGACGCACAATCACCACAACGACCCCAGGCATAACACGGCGCAAACCCGGTGGTGTTATGGCTGAGAACACGACACAAATGACTCAGAGTGAAGCGGCCATGTTAAGATAGAACTCAGATCCAGAAAACGATATCAACACCAAGCTCACCGCTCGACTTCAGCTGGGATCACGGAATTCATTTCCGACTCACATATGACTGAGCATCGACAGTCTTTAGTGGTATTTGCTTATTAAGAAAAGTACATTCCATAGTGTGGGAGAAGCAGAAATACATATGATTCTCCTGATGACGCTCGACCTCGTGTGCACGATCACAACAGCTGGTCGGTTCCGTGCCGTCGGGTTTCGATGAACATTGACAGTTCTGCGCGTCGAACGACGACTAACCCACTTGCTAAAGTATCTACTGTGTTCCCCTGATGAAGCAGCGGGGAGGATCAAGTACGTAGAGAGCTTGTAAATGCAAAGTCGTCCATTTCTATTCGACGCACAAAAAAGAATCGCAATATGAGAAAACTAAGCATTCGAAGCATGTTCCAAGAATAAAGCAGAAGGTCTAAACGAGCTGCGTCATGACGTGGAACGCCTGAAAGTATGGTACCAATTCATGTGCTGGTAAATCGCCATATAGTCCGACATCCAATCTTGGTTATAGCTGGTCAGTCCGCGCATTCTATTATCTTTTAAACAGTTAATGATGCCTTCGATCGTCGTTCCATCAACGAGTCGGCTGACAGTCACCCATTCGACGTCGGTGCTGATTCGGAAGATCCTCCCGTTGACGTCGACAAACTCTTCCAGGGTCGGGGATGGCAAAGCCCCTGACGTCTCGAAGAGGGCCTCAGCTGAGAAGAGGCAGCTCCTCGCTGGTCCAGGGATGCCCATAAAGTGCTCGACAAACCATAGAATACCCCCATAGGCTTCGGGGTTATTGCGCCAAGGCCAGTAATGATCGACTGCGGTTGACCAGCCAGGGGCAACCTCGTCGACCAGGTCAGACTGGGAAAGAGGACCAGGATAGAACGTGTCCCAGAAGTATAAGGGAGGAAGCAGGGGCCATCGAGGATCGGGATGAGGCTATGGAAATAAATGGAATTAACGTTGACTCATGGGAAGGGCATGAAACCTCTAGCGCACCGTCCTCCCGGGGAATAGCGAAACCACGTCGAGTGCCTTCGGCTCCACTCTCGGGACAGCATCTCCGATCCAAATCCGTCCGGAGCCCATGGCTGCTACGCAGATGCCTACCGCCTCGTCAATAGCCATGCATTCCGGTCGGGGCAAGTCGACTCCGACGTCGGGTATTTCCCAAGAAACCAGTAGATGGCTTCTATCTCGGACCTGTTCCGGAAAGCCCTCTCCGCTATCCGAACCGCGTTTCCCATAGTGAAGTGTAAGAAGATAATCGCAGAAAACGGTGCACCGATAGCCGTTTTCACCAGCACGGATTCCGTAGATGGTTCCTGCTCTGGACCCGATGGGGCCGACGTTGTATATTTTGTAGTCTCGTTCTTGGGGGTTTGATGAGCGCAGTTGTGGAGATACAAGGATCGCTTGCCATTCTCCGTCAACGAAGTGAGCTAGTGCGACCGATCCCTCTGGAGCATCGAAATAGACGGGAGTGGTCGAGTGGAATTGGGGGCTGTGCAGAAGGAGGTCGCCCGGATAGGTGAAAGACTGGAATGGAGAAACTGCGCGAGCTGTTGTGCTACCCGTTTCCAATGCACGCTTGACGTCGCTAGACATGTAAAGCTCCAGGTTGCGATGCCTGGCAACGAAGATGGTATCGTCTCTCATACAAATGTCGAGGGTCTTCTGGCCCTGTGGAATGATCAGTTTAGCAAAGTCATTCCATAGCTTCAAACCTGTCAACGAACCTCAAACACGTGGGTCCCAAAGGAAAGTTCTACACTGTGTCGAGTAGATTCGTCCACGATGCATGCGCGAAGAGGGTCTCCAGCAGATTCTCCAAAGGCCAGGAGCTGCCCCTCCCTGGTTTTCGCGGATGAATAGCCGCGGAAGGAATCGACGAGCGTAAGAGGTGGTGAAACTGCTCGCACTTCCTGTCTGTACGGAAGATCCGGGGCAAATTTGTATACGTGAAACAGTCTGAGAAGGCAGAGTCATTCAGGAAGTCAGTCCCTAGAAGATATGATGAGCTGAGGTCACGCCCTCACGTCGTGGAAAGAATGATTTCGACACCATTCGCTTTCTCCGCCAGCACAACTCCATTTACAAAGCCTTCTAGTCCCGTGTAAGTGGTGACGGGGTATGTGTACTCCACCGCGTCCAGATCCCACAACTCCAAGGTGTAATCGGACAACTGTAGGAGAAGCCAGCGTCCGCGGACGAGGTGTAACCACATAGGGGAGTCCCAGGGCCTCTGAATAACTCCCTCAAACGCCTTTCGAACCTCTATTACCCCTTCATGCTCGTTCATTAACCGCGAGAGCCGGGAGGCTCGGACGACCAAATCCTCGAGGGTGCTGGCGGGAATTGCAGAGAGAGGCAGGGCCCAGGAAGGCCAGACTAGACCTTTCTCTTCCGTGAGCTTGCTAGCAATCGTAACCCATACTTCGTGCGATTTGGTTTGAGAGAGGGCATGTCTGCAAGTCTTAGGTGCGGAGCGTCAGTGTTGCTCACGAGTCCAACGTGAAGGGGAATTAGAACCTGTCTGATACGCAGTATATCTTTGATTTCTACATGAAGGAAGATTTGAGCAACGACTTTGGGTGGGAGTTTGGCGAACGCGGTACGTGGAGGACAGGCTGTCAGGCCACAACGAAACAAGTTGATACCAGAGTTTCGGCCAGTGGTGTCCTGGGCTGTATGAGCAGAAAACGATCGCCTAGACATCTTGTCTCTGGGGTATCAAGTGCTTGGATGATAGTCGATGCGGAAGACCCTTTGTCAGCCAAGTCTGGAGGATAGTCGATTCGGATGACCTTTGGCCAGGCCGAGTGTGGAGGATCGTTCGATGCGAGGCTAACCGCTTGACTCCAACTGGGATCACGGAACCATTTCCGATCCACACATGCCTGAGCATCGGCAGTCATTCCCGCTTAGTGGAATTTTTTTATTAGGGATATTTTATTCCATGGTGTAGGAGCACCAGAAATATATGTGCTTCTCCAGATGACGGTCGACCTCAGTCATTATGACAATAGCTGGTCGGTTCCGCTCCGTCTGGTTTTGATAGTTGTGTGTCGCGAACGACAGGAAATTAAAGGACAATGGATCATCTCAAGTGCTTCACTTTGAGGACTTCTCCAACTCTGGAATGCTGCCTTAGTACTGGGGCGGGGTCGAACGAAGTGTGCTTAGCGCGCTATTCCCGCAGTGTCGCGAACATCATGCTAGTTATCACACCTCATCGCGGGATTTGGAAGAGACCGAGTCTCTACATATAGGTTATGTGATCTAAGATTATACTCGGTCGTCCCTTCACGTCCATAAGCCACGATCTCCACGTGATGGGAGATCCGTGATTTTACGTATCGATCTTCTAAGCGTCTCTTCCGTTCTTACCCCCAGCGCCAGTCAAAAGCGGTCAATAATGGCTTCAGACAGCGAGAGGCTTGCCACACAACTTAAGACGATGTCAGTTGCGGACCCACCGGAGGTGTCCAAGATCACCGAAGAGGAACGCATAAAATTGAGAGCTGTCAAGCGAGAAGCCATTCAAATGGAACGCAAAAAGAAAGCAGAAGAGTTGAAGGAGAAGGTTCGATCATAATAACGCTTATATCTCGAGTCATTCCCTTAGAGAGAGCTCTACGCAGGGTAATCAACACTTCGAGCTGCAGGATTATGACGAAGCATTGACATGCTACGTGGGTGCCTCGCTTCTTGACGGGAACAACGCAGTATACTATTGCAAAGAAGCAGCTGTAAACCTAAAGCTCGAAATGTAGGTTCCTACCATTTTGGATAAAATGAGTGTTCGCGCCATGACTGACTCTCGACCAAACTGACTTAGGTATAACGAGGCTGAAATGAACGCGGATTTCGCACTGGATCTAGAGCCACGAAATATCGAAGCTCGGTATCGACGAGCGATGGCTAGAATGGCACTGGGTAAACTCAAATCAGCTAGGGCCGGTGAGTCGTTTCCTGGCCCTTGGAGGGTCTTCAGTGGAGGGGCTCACACTTTTTTTGCTTGAGATTTCTTCGAGATGTTGAAACTGGATCCAGACTCGGCGGATGCTAAATTACACCTCCTGGAAATAGAACGCAAACAACCGTCGCTCAGTTCAGATCCTGACCACCGATCAATGCGCGCCGTGGAACTGTTGCTCGGGTGGGGTAGCGAGTACGAGGGCTATGACGAGAATGGCGACTACTTCGACGACGACTATGATGGCGACTCGGATGAGGGCTACAGTACAAGCATTCTGGCTGCGCCGGGTGTGGACTCCGATGCCGAGTCCGTCGACTCGTTTCACAGCCACACCTCCGACTACGAGCATGAAGGGAACGGAATTCCTTGTCATGCGTACAATCACCAAGGTTGCGAAAAGCGGAAGGCCTGCGAGTTTTCGCATGCACCCGACCGCCAAAGCCTCAGAGACGATCTGTAAGTTCGTTGACCGCAGCTTGAGGATAAACATATTGATCGATTCTCCTTCAGAGGAAAGAACGTGTGCCTTCGCTTCGTAGCTAAGGAATGTCCGTTTAAAGACGAATGCGTCTATTCTCATGTCGACCAATACCTCCCTCTTCGAAAACGCTCCGGCCCGTGGACTAAAGAGGACGCAGCAACGGAGCTGAGATTAAATAAGACCGACAGCGACTTTGACGAAGCGGTGTATGACAATTTCCAAAAAGCGCTGGATACGTGGAAGACGACAGGGTTGGGGAGACCGCTGAGGGACTAGACCTCTCGCCTATTTGTCCTCCGTACTTTCCGTTATGTCCTTTTTCGTCAGCTCTGTCCGTGTGAGGTCAGGAGAGGATGGTGCAGCGACCTCGATAGTTGTCGCGGGTTGCTCGTGCAATAAATCCTCTTCAACAGCATTGGCCGCCTTGTCGGAAAGGGGGACTTCCCCAAGCGCGTTCCTAATGACCTCGACCACGCCAAGACCAAGTTCATAGTACCCATCATTAGTTTTTGGGTCAAACATCCCGGTATGCGCGTCAATTTCGTCATCGGCTCTGTTGTTTATTGAGGCGAGATGGTAGTTGGCAGGGTCGAGATCGGCGGACCCAGATGCCTTGGGTTTGGGTAAGATGACAAAGGTTCTCGGTTTAGGGTGGGCGGAGCCCTTCGCAGGAAGGAAGGTGTAGAAGCTGTGAGGAGGCACAAAGTCATTAAGTTCATACGTAGCTCCGTGACTTAATTCAAACTTACTTGCGGAAGAGGATGCCTTGCCCCCCGTCCGACTTGTCCTTGCTAAGTTCCACCAGCTTTGCCATACGTTCCTGCAATTGCTGCTCATCCCAAAGGTTTCCGACATATTTAAGATGATCTTGCGCCCAGTTCTGAGCAGTCATGATGTCCTGACGCTTGTAATATGCGGTACCCGCTGCGGCCGTCACCAGGAGACCAGCAGTAAAGCTAGCCGCTGCCGGGGTCAGAAAGCGGTCCCAAGGCCTTCCGCTGTCGGGTGCCTTGGAGCTCGAAGATTCTGGTGCGGGTAGGAGACCGACAGCTGGAGCCTGTTTCGGTTCGGGTTTCGACATTGTCGAACGAAGGAAGCCGAGGCTTGACGCAATGGTCTTCGCGCCATCCAACACCTTGGAGGCTTGGTTCTTGAATACCCAGGGATGAAGACCGAGGAACTACTAAGCGGCTGCGTTCAGTATCTCGTTTCAATTTGGATAACGGGTGCACCGACTGGTGTATCAAACGCGATGCAAGCGATGATATTGGGCCACAACGGTGCGGTGGCATCCGCTCTCCACTTTGCCATGTTGATGCAGGTGTCTGCAGCAAGCAGTCCTCCCATCGAATGTGCACAAAGGACAATCCGAGCACGTCCAGCGCCTCCACCCATGCCTTCCGCGTTCTCTCGCTTGACAGTCAGGGTGGTGAGCCAATCAGCGAAACGCTCAGTCGCTTGATTCTAAAAGACCGGCGACGCTCCTGTCACATTCCTCTGACTTGATAATCTAAGCAGAACACCAATTCTCGTACCAGTTCACCCTTGGTTTCGTATGCAGGAAATATGATACATTCTGTCTTTACGTTCGATATCGTTGTTTCAAGGATGTGGGCCAGTCTGACAGGGAAATCTAAGAGGCGAACGATCAGTCCCTCTCGCCAACCATCAAAGGAAGATATTGGCCCAACCTCCAAACGTCGAATCCGTGCCTTTAAACCTACCGAGGAGGAAATTTCGTGAACCTCAGTACATCCTGGTAGGGGGAAGACAGCTGCATTACCCGTGAATAAACACACAAATTAGGAGGTCCTTCTGGACAAGGGCCGTTGACGACTCTGGCGCTGTTCCAGACATGTCCCTGAGCGTACGATGCTGTCTGGGGGTGGACAAGCGACTGCGGTGGTCAACGGAGAATGTTTGCTTGGTTCAGCTTGGTATTCGACCCGTGAAGCGTCGGCCCGGGAACCCCACGGACATGGTCACTACATCTCATTACAGAGACAGTTAATAAGAGTATCGGGCCCTGTATGGTCACGGTTGATCAGGGATTCGTAACATATCGGAGGAGAGGGGTTGAAGCGAGGTGACGTGACGACCCGGTAATAACCGAGCATAGGGATTCCGCGTTTACAACGTTCCCAGTCCATTTCGATATTTCTCTACTATCTCCCAACCTCTAGAGCATGAAGGCATCACTAAGACTACTAAACGCGTCCAAGACACGCACACCACTCATTCATTTCCTTGGTCCAAGAAAGACACCAACTGGTCAGTAGGGATACTGTAGCGTGGAGACTCTTAGATGGGCGCTGACGGGAACCGGGATGACCGCACAACTTGTCGCTTCTAGAACCGCACGTACCCCATCCTCATGCTATGGCGCCACCGGAAGCAAAGGGGGAAGCATTTGAGGCCTTCCTGCAGAAACTGAACTCCTATACCTCTGCCTCGACGTCCAGTGCTGGCAGTAAAGCAGCTGCCTACCGCAACTTTTGGGAGGTCCCAAGTTATGCGAGCTTTAGGCCCGCAGAGCTTTCCGACTTCGAGATCGAGGAGATTATGGTGAGTCCCACTTCAGGTTGAGCACTTAGGAGGCTCGTGGACTGATCACGCCGTTCGAACCATGGTCAGACTGGAGGTGCTGCAGCCCGGAAGTAAACAGCCCAAAAATATTGTACTCGTCCACTAGACCCAATCCTCAAAGTCTGGGACCTTCTCAATATCATCTTAATTGTTCCAACTCCAGCGGTGCCGGGATCCTCGCCGACGGCGTACACGCACCAACTGATAAACATGAATTACACTTGCTCCCCTATACGAATCAATCCTTCTCGCCATATGCCAACAAGTGCTGTTCCACCTCGCTGTTGGAAAACACTCTCCACTGCCCGCGAGTCTTTTCTGGTTCATCGGGGCTGTCAGAAACAATGCCGATCTCAATTTCCGCGGGCTTGAAGTCGGTCTGAAGGACGGTCGATATTGATTCAATGGCGAGCTAAAAAAGAGCACGAAATATTTTAGTGACGGAATTGAAGCACCACCTGCAGCTTCGGTTTACCTCGATGACTTCATTCCGTCCCAAACGCTTTCCAGCCTTTGCAGCATCCTCGGCACCTCCTTCGAACTTCTTCCACTTTTTCTCGAGGAAGTTCATAGCTTCTTGCTGCTTCTGCCCGGCTGATGTTGCGTGGAAGCCAACGAAGTAACCGGCAGGCTCGAGCTTGAAGATTTGTGGTCCAAGCTCGGGGTCGATCCCGATCAGGATCATTGCTGACCCTTGTCATTAGCCCCAATATCAGTTTAATCAATGGCTCAATATATGCCCACCAATTCCCAGAGGTCGCATAGCCGCGCGTTGCGTATACACTTGGTTGATGTTGGCGAGACGACGGGCGAGGGCGTCAGGTGTGATTTCGTAGCCGTACTTGTATCGCCACTCGGCCGCTTCGGCTCGAGCGCGTGCTACTTGAGCTCGTGCGTCCGCTATTGAACAAGGCATCAGTAAATTCTTCGCCCGATCACGAAGCTTCGAATGCTGACCTAGCAGTCCGGTCATGACACATCCAATGGAGGGCGTCAGACTAAATAGATGCGTAACGGTAGATGCATCCAAAAGCTTGTCCTGCGTGATCCTACATGTTAGTGTTGCTCTTGGCCTTCGCTGATGACGAGGTGCGGCGTACGGGCACTTTCTTCTGGGTGATGACGACAGCGGTATCCTTGCCACGAACAGAAATGGCAGTATGACCTGAACCAGATATGGCCTTGAAGGCGTATTCTGTTAAGTAGATTGAGTTGACGTCAGAGAACGAATCGAGAGCCGGCAAGCGACTGACGCACCGACTTGGTAGAGGCGCCCTTCCGGAGAGAAGACTGTTAGATACCTGCACGATAAGAGGCCAAGTCAGAGCCCCTTCGCTCCGCCACGGCATTGCTCATCGTACCGATCGTAGCTTGTTCTTGACATGGCGGAGGTTATGGAGATGAACGCGTCTCTGGGGTTGACGCGTCCTTTCAGGCCAAAGTGCAATCCGGAGATTAGGCCCCGGCGCTCGGTCTTTATACTGCTCTAGTCCCATCCTCAATCAATCCCTGAACACTTTCTCCAGCATCACGGCTTACAAGCACTGAGGTCCTTGGGGGCCTACAAAACAGGCCGAAAGTATGGCCATGGAGTGGACGAGCACAGCTCCTCAAGTGGGCACCATGGGGAAGCAATTGGTGTCTTTCGACAATCCTAAGAAAATGTTCGTGAACAGTCTGACTCTCGAACACGGTGAGGGTAGGCATGGCTCACTGACAGCGCAATTCCAGAAAGAACATCCAGTTCAGCATGTTCAATAGCCAGGATGTGGTTAAGATGGCCGAGTTTGAGGTGACGCATCGAGATCTTTACACTGCAGGACCTGCTCGGACGACGGCGGCGAACGGTGTCCTGGACCGAAGACTGGTGAGCGTTACTCCCATTCTAGTCCCCTCGTCATTAACCACCAGTGACGAGTATAGGGTGTTTCAAATAGCTCAGATAGCTGTGAGACCTGCGGGCAGAGAGCTGCTACCTGTGTCGGTCATTACGCCTACATCAAGCTCATCCTTCCGGTCTTCCATATCGGGTATTTCAAGCACATCTTAACCGTGCTTCAAAATATCTGCAAGGTAGTATAAATATAGCTCATAGGAAAATACCGTGATTAATTCTCTTGTTAATAGACTTGTGCGCGGGCCTTACTGCAGGAAGACGACCGGCGGATGTACCTCAAGCGGTTCCGGCGACCCAACCTCGAGAACATCATCCGCCAATCTCTGGCGAAGCAAGTTAACACAGCCTGTCGGAAGATGGTCTATTGCCCATATTGCAATGCCACAAACGGAGTGGTCAAGAAGGCTGGCTTGCTGAGGATAGTGCACGAGAAGTTCCGCGCGAAGAAAACCCATGGGGAGATGGAGAAATGGAAGGAGACTTTCAAGACTGCTGTGGAGAACGACAAGCAGATAGCTCCTCTCCTGAACCGAGCACACGAAGACTTGAACCCACTCAAAGTCCTAGACCTGTTCAGGCGTATTTCAGCAGAGGTAGGTGGATTGACAGCGGAAGTGAATCTTCTCTAACGAAACGCCTTCCAAGGACTGTGAGCTGCTAGGCTGCCATCCGAAGTTTGGTCGCCCAGAGGAGATGGTTTGGCAGTATATATCCGTTCCCCCGGCGTGCATTCGACCATCAGTGGCTCAAGATGGCGCAACGTATGGGCTTCCCGTCGTCGACGACATCGCGTCCTCCTTAGCTAACCGCTTCACGTCAATAGTAACGAAGATGATATAACAGTCAAGCTGGCTGAGATTGCCTTCAACAACAGCATTCTCCGTATGCACCTGAACAAGGGAGCTGGTACACAGCAAATAGTCGAGCAGTGGAACGCGTTATCGGAATGTGTCGCAGTTTACATCAACTCCGAAACACCTGGGTTGCCGCCTAATTCGGTTCGACAATGATCATCGCCCCTGATGCGTCGTCACTAACTGGTTTGCTGTAGGGAAAGCCCCTTCGTGGGTTTTGCCAGCGTCTGAAGGGCAAGCAAGGTCGCTTCCGTGGCAATCTCTCTGGCAAGCGTGTCGACTTCTCTGGACGAACGGTCATTTCACCTGACCCGAACCTGCGGATCGATGAGGTAGGTTTAGACAGCTAAAGTGATAACGAACTATTCACCAAACGAAATATAGGTCGCTGTCCCAGAACGTGTCGCCAAAGTTCTCACCTATCCTGAACGAGTCACGGAAGTCAACATTAAGAGACTGCGACAGGCTATCCGGAATGGGTGGGACAAGCACCCCGGCGCTGCTTATGTCTACAGCGCCGGCGCCAATGTCAAACGATCTCTACAGCACCCAAAATTCAACCGCGCCGACGTTGCGGATAACCTGGAGATTGGCGACATTGTAGAGCGTCATGTCATCGACGGAGAGTTCGTTTGGTTTCCAATCCCATAGTGGGTGTGTCGAAATGCTCACTCTCACTCCCCATAGCATTGTCTTATTCAACCGACAACCAAGTTTGCATAAATTATCTATTATGTGTCATCGGGTTAGATCTTCCCCGAGGATGTTTTACACGCACCGCACTGACGTTAGCCCTATCCGCCAGGCAAAAGTACGACCGTGGAGATCCTTCCGCCTTAATGAGTGTGTTTGCAACCCTTACAATGCAGATTTTGATGGCGACGAAATGAATATGCGTAAGATATTATTTCGTTGACTTGGGAGTGAAGCTACTGAAATGCATGTTATAGATGTTCCACAGACTGAAGAAGCACGTACCGAGGCTCTCGAGCTCATGAGCGTCAAGAAGAACCTGGTCACTCCACGAAACGGTGAACCTGTCATTTCGGCCATCCAAGACTTCATCACAGCAGCATGGCTGCTCTCCCAACGCGACCGCTTCTTCGATCGTCGGCAGTTCACTCAGGTCTGCTGTTACTTCAACGACGCGAACCTGCAAATCGACATCCCTCCTCCTACAATTTGGAAGCCAAAGCGCCTTTGGACCGGAAAGCAGATCTTCAATTGCATGATGAAACCGAACAAAGATTGTGAGGTTCTTGTGAACCTGGAGTCGAAGTGCGCGACCTTCCATAAGCCGGACCCCAAGAAATGGCCTCCAGGAATCCATATAATCAACGACCTCAGCCCGAACGATGGGTGGCTGGTCATTCGAAACAGTGAGGTTATGTGTGGGGTCATGGACAAAGCTACCGTTGGAGGTGGAAAAAAGACGAGCGTGTTCAGTGTGATCATCAGAGACTATGGACCAGATGAAGCGGCTCTCGTGATGAACAGGCTGGCCAAGACGGCGGCTAGGTGGCTTGGTATGTTGACTCGCTGCTCCGACGCACGGAGCAATATCCTGACCAAAGACCAAACTCTGCAGCGAACATTGGCTTTTCATTGGGTATCAATGACGTTATTCCTGGACCGATCCTTTCAGAGAAGAAGAACGAAATGGTTGAAAGAGCCTATGCGGATTGCCAGCAACTTATCGAGAAAGCAAAGATGGGCAAGCTCGAAAACAAGCCAGGTTGCGACCAGGAACAGACGCTGGAAGCTCTCATCTCCGGTGTTCTCTCCAAGGTCCGAGGAGATGTTGGTGACATTTGCATGAGGGAGTTGAGTCGATACAACGCTCCGTTGATCATGGCGACCTGCGGTTCCAAAGGTGACGCTTGTCGCTCATCCGAAGTTAACATACGCTGATGGCAGGCCTGGTCAGGTTCCACCATCAACGTCTCGCAGATGGTTGCTTGTGTCGGTCAACAGATTATCAGCGGCAAGCGTGTTCCAGATGGATTCCAAGATCGAGCTCTTCCCCACTTCCCCAAGAAATCAAGGGAACCACCATCAAAGGGGTTCGTTCGTAACAGCTTCTTTACCGGGCTTTCGCCTACGGAGTTCTTGTTCCATGCCATCTCGGGACGAGAAGGTCTTGTTGATACCGCTGTCAAGACCGCCGAGACGGGTTACATGCAGCGTCGCTTGATGAAGGCTTTGGAGGACCTGACGACGCAATACGACTTGTCGGTTCGCAACTCAGTTGGAGGTGTCGTGCAGTTCCGCTATGGAGACGATGGATTGGACCCGCAGTGTTTAGAAGGAGAGGCTCAGCCCATTCAGTACGGGCGAGCATGGTCTCATGCGTTGGTATGGAATTTCTTGCAACCTCAGTTGAGGCTGTGATACTAAACTCCATTTTCCTGTCAAGTCTATCGGAAACAGAGAAGGAAGGGGCCTCATGCCTTATGAGATAATGGAGATTACCGACCGCGAACTCAACAGCGAGAGGTTCCGCGCTGATTGCACCGCTGCGTACATCGCGACCGTTCGCGGATTCGTCTTGGACAAGGTCGTAAGGAGAGCCGTGAAGATAAGGGAACAGCACGGCATGTTTGGAGCTGAGGTTCGGCAGGAGGAGTGGGACGAAGATACTGACCTCTCAATGGGTGCTCGTCGTAAGTCCGGCCCTTCGAAAGCGATGTATGGTTGATCTCGAACTTGATTGCATTTAGCGGACGAGGTCGCCATTGTGGAAAACAAGACCAAGGTCACTGAGTCTCAATTACGGACGTTCCTTGATATTTGCGCTCGGAAGTATATTCGAGCTAAAATTGAGCCAGGTGAGAGGTTGGCAATCGTCCTGTGGTAATCGCCATGCTGACGCGGCAACCTCTCAGGCTCCACCGTCGGTGCAGTTGGAGCTCAGTCGATCGGTGAACCCGGGACACAGATGACTCTGAAAACTTTCCACTTTGCTGGTGTCGCTTCCATGAACGTTACCCTTGGTGTTCCACGAATCAAAGAGATCATCAATGCGGCGAAGAACATCAGCACGCCGATCATCACCTGCAAGCTCGTGTCGGCTGCGAGCGAACAGTCCGCGCGTATCGTCAAGGGGCGAGTTGAAAAGACTTATCTCGGAGATGTGAGTTGTAACCAAAGGATGGCTTGAGCGCTGTAGAGCTGAAGGGAAATCATCTAGGTCGCTTCGGTTATTGAAGAAGTCTGGGGTCCAGATACCACCTTTGTTGGGATTCACGTCGACGTAGATGCTATACGAAAGTTGCAACTCGAGCTCACTATGGAAGACATTAGGAACGCCATCGTTCAGGCGAAGAAGCTCAAGATTAAGATCCATGTAAGGGGTCGGTCTGTTTTATGCAGAATAGCTGGAACTGACGATCTCCTTTAGAACGTCCTTGAAGATCCTCTCCATAAGAATCGCATCAAGGTTCATGTGGATGGAGAAAACAAGTACTATCAGCTCAAGGCGCTGAAGCGTGCATTGCCGGGTGTCGTGGTCAAGGTGCGGTTCGGATTTCCGCGTACAGCATTCGCGTATACAAACGAGCCGCTGTATCATAGGGTATCCCCACCGTCTCTCGCGCCATTATCAACATCTTAGACAAGACTAGTGAGAGAGGAAGAGCCGGTGACAACGAGCTCCTCGTCGAAGGTTATGGACTGCAAAAGGTCATGACCACAGAAGGTGTGATGCCGCTACCCCCGCGAACCCTGGATGGCCGTTACTGACACCTGGACGGTAGGGATCGTCGGAGAGGAGACAACATCAAACCACGTCATGGAGGTTCAGACTGTTCTCGGTATTGAAGCTGCCCGGCGGAAGATTATAGACGAGATTCAGTACACGATGTCTAGCCATGGGATGAGCATCGATCCTCGGCACGTTATGCTCCTAGGCGATGTCATGAGTTACAAGGTGAGAATTGCTCTTGGATTCAAAATTGCTAGGCACTTAACGGAATTCTCTTTAGGGCGAGGTTCTCGGAATTACTCGGTTTGGCGTTGCCAAAATGAAGGACAGCGTCCTCATGCTCGCGTCATTCGAGAAGACGACAGATCACCTGTTCGACGCAGCGGCCTATAGCAAGAGTGACAGTATCGCCGGAGTCTCGGAAAGCATCATTATGGGCAATCCCGCGAACAACTGTGGAACTTCACTGTAAGCCGTGGATCACCCATCATTTCCGAGTGAGGTTGATGTTGACAGAGCCCCCACGACTTTCTAGACCCGCGGTGCATTTCACCGCTCCTGCCATCGGCCCACCGCGTAAGCTGATGTTTGAGAGTTGGTTGTAGCTGTTAGTTGCTAGTTTGAAATGAATCCGGGCGGTCGATTTGATTTTGTTTATTTGGTGGTTTCATTTTCACGTGTGATCTCCGGTGACACCGCCGTTGGAGCTCTCTTCCCCCTTTTAACCTCCCACCTCCACTGCTGACCCACCCTCCTCTCCGTTCCCCTCGATATCTCCCCCTCTGTAGGCGATGTCCGTCACTCGCGGTAGATTTGTCGCTGACTAACGGCCCCATCGTGCAGAGTTGCCAGCGAACACCGCGTGTCCTGCTGGTTTAAACATGCCCCGGCTTCCGTTCCTAGGAAGGCTTTTCTTGTGGGACAACTCCTGATCTCTTCTATCGAATCAATCTGACTTCTTAATTGCTAGCCGAGACTATAATGCTCTCGTGATTGGAGCTCTTCTCATCATCCTTGAAATTCCCATACGCCTGATCACACTCTGTTTACCTGAACGTGCGTTTTTTCCGCCCTTTCCCAATTTCACATGGCGATCCAACTGATCCCCCCATCTTCCTTCACTATTCAGGCGTCATCCAATGGTTCTACAGTCGCTCTCGGCTCATGTTCCACCGTGTGGCTGGACACAGCGGTGCCAGCGCAAAGGACAAGAAGCACATCGAGCGCATTCGGGCGGCACCTGACTTTGAAGAGCTGTGCGCGATTTGGGGTTACGAAGTTGAAGATCATTATTTGCAAACCAAAGTATGTTGTCCGATTACTCGTTTTCGGGGTTTGTTCGCTTTGACCGACCCGCCGCCACTTTTTTTTCGGGTCCTTCCCCCCTCCCCGTTTGTTGGTCCCACCGTAGGATGGATACCTCCTGTGCTTGCATCGGATCCCTGGAAGGAAGGGAGAATCTCGTCCAGTACCCGGCTCGTATGTTGGCAAGCCTGTCGTTTATTTGCATCACGGTCTGTTCCACTTTCGGCCGCCGGTTCGCCGGAGCTCTGAACACCCGGAGCTGACGTTGCTTGGCCTGTTGGAACATTAGGACTCTTGATGAATAGTGAAGTCTGGGTCTGTCTTACAGATGAAGAACGGTGCTTGCCTTTTGCTTTGGCTGAGCAGGGTTATGATGTCTGGGTAGGTGGCTCTGAGCATAGCTGAACTTGGCAACGGGCTCATCGTCCCTTCCAGTTTGGCAATAATCGAGGCAACAAATACTCAAAGAAAGCGATATACTGTAACGCTCACGAAAGGTGGGGTGAGCATAGCGCATGGCATGTTAGCTGCTAACCTATTGGCTTTTACTCCTTTAGACAATTCTGGGATTACTCCATAGACGAATTTTGCATGGTACTTACCGGTCACAAAATCGAACTCTCCTGAAGAAATGCTGACTCGTTTTCTTGGCGGACCTTCAAGCACGACATCCCTAATTCGATCGACTACATTTTGGAAACCACTCAAGCACCCAAGCTCAGCTACATCGGCTTTTCGCAAGGAACTGCCCAGGCTTTCGCTGCGCTATCGATCAACCCCCGACTTAATCAGAAAGTCAGCGTCTTTGTTGGGCTCGCCCCCGCCATGCGGCCTCATGGTAGGTGTTTCCGTTGCTTCGCGCAAGCTGCTGCTGACACGAGGGAACCGCCCAGGTCTTTCCGCTCGCTTCGTCGACGCTCTCATGAAAGCGTCACCTACCCTGGTGTTTTTATTCTTCGGTCGGAAAGCGATCTTACCATCTACGGTCTTCTGGCAATCCATCTTGTACCCACCGATCTTTGTCAAGATTATTGACGCTTGCCTCACTTTCCTCTTCAACTGGCGGGGAGAGAATATTCCGATTGTAAGTATCCTTGACATTTAATTTGCGCCTATGCTGTTTCTCACCTGTCCTACCTTCAATGCAGTCTCAAAAGCTCGCCGCCTATTCTCATCTCTACTCGTATACCTCCACCAAGGCTGTCGTGCATTGGTTCCAGATCATGCGAAGTGGCAAGTTCGTAATGTAAGTTCCGCTAGCCGACAAGTCTGTCTACTCTAAGTTGCATTTTTCTCATTCACTCGTTTATTGCACTCCAGGTACGATGACCATGTTCAGTCTCCAAGCACCTTCGTACGTACGTACGCGTACGCACCAGCAAGATTCCCCACCAAGAACATTGCGACGCCCATTGTGCTCTTGTATGGAGATTGTGATACGCTTATTGACATTGATACAATGCTGGGAGAGCTTCCCTCTCACACCGTGGCATACCCTGTAAGCGGACACAATTAGCGGAACCCGGTGCAGTGCTGACCTAGACATCCTCCCATACAGGTCCCTGGACATGAGCATCTGGGTACGTGGTCTTTGTTGGCTGATAAGTGTGAAGAGAATTTAATACTTATTCTTGCGGCCTTTAGACGTTCTGTGGGGTCGTGATGTGGGCAAACTCGTCATCCCTCGCGTGCTTGAAACTCTTCGAATGTACTCCAAATCCTCACGCAAGTGATCGGAACTCCAGACTCGGTGGCTCCTTCCCTGGATATCCTTATTCTATCGTAATCGACCCTTTGTGGAACGCTGCACCTCTCTCAGTCATGAGACATGAACATCTGTAATGTGGCGTCGTCTAGATCCGCGCAATACGCGCACGTCTTATTCTACGTCTTTCTCTTATCGCTCGCGCGACCTTGATCCTCATTGCTACCATTTGGGACGTAAAGACCTCTGAGGGCCAGTCATGAGATAGAAAGAAGTGCCGTCGGAGCTTGAACCCGTGGTGTCTGATAAAGCCAGAAGAAGCATGGGCCACTCTGAAATTTTGATCCCAACCATTCCCCCCGCACCCTGCAACTCGCTCCCTCTCCAATGGTCAACGGCGCGGCATCGTCCTCCAAATACCTCGACCCATCGCAAGCTTTAGAGCACTTGGCCAGCTACAACCGCAAAGACGGCCTTTCCGTCGGAGAGCTACTCGACTCTCAGACTCATGGCGGTTTGACTTACAACGACTTCCTGCTCTTGCCCGGCAAGATCGACTTCCCCGCCTCGGACGTCATCACCGAGACTCGCATTACGAGGAATGTGACGCTCAAGACTCCGTTCATCAGTAGTCCCATGGACACTGTTACGGAGAAGGAGATGGCGATTCACATGGCGGTGAGTGCTCTGGGCGCCTTTCCTCCCGCCCCCCACAGTTGGTCTTTATGAACCCCTCGACTGAGTGTATCCCTCGTAACCCACCCACTTGTTATGTTGGACCAGTTGAACTGATGCATATCGTTCTCTCGTCTTTCATACGTTCCCCCCATTCCTATTTTCAATGGTGTCCTCGGCGATTCAATAGCTCCTCGGTGGTATTGGTGTCATCCATCACAACCAAACTGCAGAAGAGCAGGCGGAAATGGTCCGCGCCGTAAAACGACACGAAAACGGTTTCATTAATAATCCGGTCGTTCTCTCTGCTTCGCACCGAGTGAGCGATGTCCTCGACGTCAAGCAGCAGCTCGGTTTTTGCGGCATCCCCATAACCGGTGAGTCAACTCAAATTCTCCATTATCCTTTTTAAGACTATTGCATCGTCGCTGCTACTGTTTAGTGGCTTGCGCAACGTATGCATAATCGTCTTTGATGATGATCAATCTTTATTTTATGTCTCAATGCTCTTTCTGCTGAGGGACCTTCTCCGGGTCTATAATGCGGATGTCTTTCCCTGATACCTTTCCCATCAACCATGCTGCTCATTTTATCGTGATCAGTTGCTGAAACTCCCTTCGTCTCCCTCTACACGTAGATACCGGTGCGCTGGGTGGCAAACTCCTTGGCATCATCACCTCACGCGACGTCCAGTTCTGCGATCGTAATGACCTCATCTCAGACGCTATGACCACCGACGTCGTTACTGCCCCGGCTGGGACTACCCTTCTCGAAGCCAACGAGGTTCTTCGAAAGTCCAAAAAGGGCAAATTGCCCATCGTGGACGCCGAAGGTCGTCTCGTCGCTCTCCTCTCCCGTTCCGATCTCCTCAAAACCGTCAACTACCCCTTCGCCTCAAAAGTACCCGAATCGAAACAGCTCTACGCCGCCGCTGCTATTGGAACTCGCCCAGCCGACAGGGACCGTCTGGCGCTGTTGGTCGAGGCTGGCCTGGACATCGTCATCCTCGATTCCAGCCAGGGTAATTCGACTTACCAGATCGAAATGATCAAGTGGGTCAAGCAGACTTACCCGAAGCTTGAAGTCATTGCCGGTAACGTCGTCACTCGTGCCCAAGCTGCCGAGTTGATTGCCGTTGGTGCCGACGGTCTGCGCGTTGGCATGGGTTCTGGCAGCATCTGTATTACCCAGGAGGTCATGGCTGTTGGACGGCCTCAGGCCACTGCTGTCTACGCCGTCGCGGAGTTCGCAAACAAGTTTGGCGTGCCCGTGATTGCCGATGGCGGTATCTCGAATATTGGACACATTGTCAAAGCCCTGGCCCTTGGCGCTGGTTCGGTTATGATGGGTGGATTATTGGCCGGTACGACTGAGGCTCCTGGAGAGTACTTCTGGCACGATGGAAAGCGTGTCAAGTCGTACCGTGGGATGGGTAGCTTGGTAGGTAGTAGAAACGCTTATAAGCACGACGCCTGCTTATAACCCTCTGCGCGCCTCTATAGGAAGCGATGGAACAAGGTAAGACCGCTCCGACGGGATCGAAGGGCAAGGCGGCTGCTGGTGCACCCAAGAACGCTCTGAATCCGGCGGCATCCAAACCATCGGCGATCGTAGAGAATGCTGCCACTTCTCGTTACTTCTCCGAGTCCTCCGCTGTCAAGGTCGCTCAGGGTGTCTCGGGAGACGTCACCGACAAGGGCTCGATCGTACACTTCCTGCCTTACTTGCATGTCGGCGTGCAGCATAGTTTGCAGGACATCGGCGTGCGGAGCGTGACAGAGTTGAGAGAACGTGTACTATCTGGGGACGTTCGCTTCGAGATGCGCACGGCCAGTGCTCAGGTAGAGGGTGGGGTGCATGGTTTGAACTCGTGAGTCATTCGGAAGTCGGTCCAAGTGCGAAAGCTTGTGCTCACTCTGACTCTCTTCAGGTACACCAAGCGTCTATTCACCTCCACTTGAGCTTCTGGTCTGGCTATTTCATTGTAGTTGTATGTATGTATTGGAAGATCGGAATCTGAACACCGTTTCTGCTTGAACGTGCACTGCTCGTGGTGAGGTCCGGTATTGCCGTTGGCATACACAAACCCAGCCAGGGTTATTTCGATGAGGTCCAAGCCCTTCGACGTACACTAAAGCCGCACCGCATGAGGCGAAAAAGCAGCGCACATCGATGCTGAACTCTCTTCTAGGCTCTTCCATTGAACCCAGGCCGCCGAGGCATTATCTCCTTGTAAGACTTGTTGCTAAGACCTCTCGCTGGTCCGCCCTTGCCTCCATCGAGATCGTTCGTACTCCCTTCTAGACCCCTCGGGCCAATGAGTTCCGGTGAGGCCATACCCAACCCTACATGTCCAAGCCATCCGTATTACAGTGACGCAGCGCACAGACATTCTATCTGATGCCTTCCATACGGCTGGCCCGGGTAAAAAGAGATGCCCTCCCACTGCTGTCAACATTAGAATTTCTACCCCCCAACAATCATCATACGTCGTAAACATCCAACCAATGGCCCTAGCGATTTCGAACACCCCAGAGTTGAAGGTGAGCTTCAAAGTCCTTGAGCCCGCCAACGCTGCTTGGAGCCCGAGCTCAAGACTGCCCCTCCCAGGCGGCTGTCGTCCATGCCCTAGAAAACAGCCCAGATGATGGGTCCGTCCTCCTCGCATCGTTCCACGGAGCAGGAGGCCCCTTCGGCGACGATGTAGACCCAAGAATCGAGATCAACGACTTTGGAATACTCCCTCAAGAGGTATCAGAAGAGGCCTTTGCAACCCTCAAGTCCAAGCACGCCTACAAGCATCCACCCGAATTCGAGCAAGCGCATCGAGAGACCCTAGCCCATGAGGCATTTATCCCAGCACCGAAGATCGTCATCAACGATCTAAGATGGAAAGCGAAAGTGGACGGAATCCTGCAAAGATTGAATGTGCAAGATGTTTTCGATCTCCGATTGTCGGGTCTGCTGTTGTCGCGCCATGGAACGTGAGTTGGTCCTTGGGTTCGGCTTTCCAGAATGCGCGATTTCTCTGACGCATCTCGTTTCTCAGTCCAGCAACAGCTATCTATTGCAATCCCGCCCCTGAAGTGGCCGGCGCCGTCGTGGTCGTGCTTCCCCACACGTTCAAGGGCGGACAAGCGACGACCCGCCATGGGCGGAGACAAGAGACATTCGCCGTCGATTCAACTTCCAGCTCACGATACAAATACATCGCCTGGCTCCAGGATTGCTTCGTGGGTGTCACACCTATCGAATCTGGGTTTAGGGTTGCCCTCGCATACGATATCGTTCGCCGAGTTTCACCGCCCCCCTCCAGTTCCCCGCATGAGATTTCCGAACTTCAACGGATACTGCAGTACTGGGCTTCCAATCCGCAAAGTACCCCGAAGCAGCTCGTCTACTATCTTGAAGATCCGTTCGAGGTTGTCGGTGGTGTCGAGGAGATCCCACCCATGGCACTATCGCAAATGTCATTCATCCATAGAGCAGGAGAGCCATTAGGTTTCCAGAGCAAGATAGCCTGCTTGACGTACGCCGTCCGTGGGAGGACGTCAGAAAAGGAGGCCAGCACCACACCCGGTGATCTCTTGCGGGCGGAACTAGAAGAAATCCTTGCCGAGCAGATGCAGCTAGAAGACCTCCGTGGACCAGATGGTCTTCCATCTTCCGTCTCTGGTCATACAAAGCTCCTGATGGGCCCGGAGGAACTGCTAGAATACTCACCCAGGGAGCTTTTCGACGGAGAGACCGAAAAGCCCGAGGAAGCGCGTCAGGTAGCAGAAGGGGACGTGATGGTGAGTGACCAAATTAAGCTTTATATCCGGTCTGTTCAATTTCTTATTGGCTACTCCGTGGTCGTACACAAAGCTGGTCGAGAAAGGCAGGTGATTTAACTCACGGTCGGAGGCACCGCCACTGATTCTATGTCTCTACCTCTTAGTTTTCAGGTGTAACGTCCTGGTGATACTACCACCGAGCCGTCATTCGTAACCACCGATGAATCATCCAACGTCCTGGGCTGGTAGCATGTGCGAGAGAGATTGGCATTCTTATATGTGTGGAGTGTCGTTGGGTTGCCCTTCATACATACGAGTTCTCTATGACTACCACTTGATGTCTAAAGTTGTAATGAGCGTTAATCATAGAGGTTGGACCGTGGAGCTTTATTTTGTTATCTAGAAAATTTAGGGGGAGAGATTTCTCGTCAAGCACCTTGACGCAGCGGAAGCGTGCTGGGCCCATAACCCAGAGGTCGGTTGATCGAAACAACCAGGTGCTATGATATTTTGACATTTTTTTTTCTCCCTGTGGCGTTCTGACCCCTTTCTGCCGCTGATCTTTCCTGCCGATAGGAATTCTTTCCTCTCAATTTTTTTTCGCAATGTGGGCTTCTAATGGATCAGAAAACGAGTGTCATATTGAGATTATGCTACAGTGTAATAAAATACGGAAAATTGCAAAGAGGAAAAAAGACAGTTAACCCCTGCATGCATACAAGAGTGGGGGTGTCACATCAAACAACAGAAGGAATGACATAAAAAACATATGTAGATGTTCAATCATGTAGAAAGCATACCAGGGTCGATGTCGTCTGAAGGATTCTCGGTTTCGAATATTGCGCTGAAGATGTCTTTGGTATTGCACGACAACGGGCTCAACTGCTCGACAGATTGGCCCTCCCGTGCAGCCTTGAAGCGCTTGGTCCGTTCCTCGTTGTAGATGCCCTCTAAAGTCTTGCACAGGTTCATGATGCCGAACAGGAAACCGAGATCGGGCTTTTCGGGATGATGCGGTGGGAAACGAGCGTAAAGCAGGCCAGTCTCTGGATCGATGTCGGCTTTGTACCCCTTGTCAGTCGGGTTGCGCACGTCTTCCGGAATGTCGTCTCGGCCATCCATGCGGGCGTAGTCGCGGCCGGTCGTAGTGTGAGCAAAGTCGACGATGCGGATGTTGACTTCGCCTCGCTTCTTGCGTCCGCGGTGGCAGCGTTTCGCGATTGGACCGGCGAGCAAATCCTCGCTTGCTGTACGTCGGAGGGTCGATCTGAACTTGCCATGCATGTCCATCCGAGCACGGCGATCCAAGGACTCTCCGCGCTTTGACCTCGAACTTGGGGCATCGACTGCAGCCTTGTACTGTTCCTGCGTTTCCTTGTCGCCGTCGTAGATGAAGAGCAGACTGCATCCATAGAAGCGATAGCCCTTGAGGCGTTGGATGAGACGAGCCAAGCCGTAAAGCTTTTGCAGGACGACCGGAATGTGATAGACAAGAAGCCTCTCGCCATCGCGGAAGAACGAGCCCAACACGGGTTGGAACTCGTCACTGCGAATATCCCTGCCGGTGTACTTGTTCTGGGTCTGGTAGGACTGAGATTCATTATCCCACACCTGAGGTTAACCAAAAATCGTTAGCAATCATGCGCAGCGAGTACGTGGACTTGAGACCCTCACCTGCATCCCACAGATACGGACACCATGTGACCGGCTGGTAGTCTTGTCGCACTTCTTCCGCTGACTCTTCTTCTTGGCAGCAGTGGCGTCGATCCCATACTGACGCGTACCCATCTTCAAGTCCAACACGCAAGGGTTCTTCAATCGGCCCGTCAAGTCTTCAAGGAGAATAAAGTGCTCCTGACGACTGATCGATGTGTCGGCGGGCTCGGGAGGCGAAACGGTTCCCTGACGAGACGGGATCCGTTCGAGAGGGAAACCAGTTTCTGGATGGAACAAGCCAGGACCGACGCTAGGGGTTCGACTCTGCTTGGGCGAAACGGAAGCAGGTCGTGCAGCGCCGCTGAACAGCAAACCGGCTTCGGGCTTCTGGCTCGCACGACCCATGCGGAGCTCATCGGCGTCGTCGTTATCACCAGACTCTGCTGCCAAGTTTCGACTGTGCTCTTCTAACCGCTGGAGTAAGGACGCTGGGACGATCTGGCTCTCGCTTGCGACCCGCCGTAGACCTCCCTCAGCTGAAGTTTCCTCAAACGGTGTGCAGGGTACGGTGATCTGCGCCTCGGGCTCTCCAGCGCGTCTCCTGATGAAGCGTCTTCTCGGCGTGGGGACCTCACCCTCTTCCAAAGAAAGCGTCCGCGACAGCTTGCGACCGTTGGCATTATCACCTTCGTCATCCCCTTCGTGGCCGTTTCGGTTGCGCAGCTTGCTGAACGCGCGATTTCGACGGAAGTGCTTGAACAGGGTTCCAAAGACGTGATCCTTGAGCTTGGTGTTGACGGTAGTGGATCCGGTGCCTCCGAAGAACTTGGTCTCTTGAGAACACGATGGCGGAGGGGTCATCATCGAGTGATCGCCAGAGTAAGAAGATGGGAAGAGAGTCAGGGGAAGTCGTCTCGCTACGACCGCAGGACGCAGCGTTCCAGTTGGCGAAGCAGTTGGAGTCGGGTACTCTGCCTTTGGCGTTGGCTGATCAAGCTGCATCATGGGTGGGGGCAACGGTCGAAGGGAAGACACGGTATCTCGAGTCTCGGGTGCAGGAGCAGGTTGAGCATCGTCCGTCTGTTCAGGCGAATCCGGCGGGGTCAAGGTGGCGACGGCGAAATCCGACTCGTTCGCGCGCATCTCGGGGCTAGACCCGTTGGATATCGCCCAGCTGCGCGCAAGTGGACTCGACGTGAACGAACCCGTTCGACTGGACGAAGGAGGTCGAAGATGCGGATCTCCCCCAGCACCACTAGGTGTCAAGTGCCCGTCGTCTGAGAACGCCGTCCTTGGTGGTTCGGGACTCGACACCATGCCTCCCCGGGTGGACGAAGGTCCTCGAGCAGGGGTCATAGCAAAGCTGGACAAACTCGACCGATGACTCCGCACCCTCGACCGCGAGTTAGGGGTACTGCTTCCAGACAGCACAGAGAGCGAAGACGAGTGTCTCCTTCCGCCGGTATGAGAATGTCGCTCGCCGTGAAGCAGCCACGCGGGCAGGATGTGTTTGTTGACGTCAAGCGCTACCTCCGGTAGTTCCGCATCGTCTGAGGAGTGACCGTGGTCCAGTGGCATAGACGAGTTCCGACCTGGTGGTGAGGGACCACCATCACGATGATCGTCCAACGGCGCTGCCACCTCAGATGCAGCCTTCCTGATTAGAGGAGGTCGAACCGGGTGTTCGGAAGAAGGAGGTGCCGGGTTAGGGTCCGAAGCAGGAGTTGGTGGCGGTGGGTTGGGTCCCGGGGACGCAGCGCGAGAGGATTCAATGACGGAAAGTGGGGTCGCATGAGATGGTCGGCGAACGCGTCGGTAGTTAACAAGCATGACACCGAGGTATCGGGGAATGTAAGCCAAGAGAGGAGGCGCCTCGCGTTCCACAGCCTCGTAAAACAAGTTCTCTCGGGAGACGAGGGGCTAGATAAACAAAAAGAAAACAGCGAAAAATTTTCATCAGCCACTTTTTCTTCTCCAAGTGAAAGGAATCGGGGGCAAGTCACCTTGCAGACAGCTCGTTTCGTGAACTTGTAAATCGAGCTATGCCCCCCAACTTGATTCCGAAAGGGCTCCAGTGGCACGGGTGGCAAAACCGGGGAGTCGGTCTCGGCGTCCTCTGCTTCCTCTTCATCGTAATAGTCTTCCTGTGCCTCTGCATCCTGCTCCTGATGGTCGCCTTCAGAATGATGATGATGATGCTTCCGACGATGCCTGCGATTCCGCTGTTGCTGCTTGCGATCCGGATCCGAATCGTGCGCTTCGTCCGCGCTCGCGGTCGGGGTTCCCTCTCCATCTTGATGATGATGATGATGATGATGATGATGAACACCCTCGGCTCTCGAAGTCGAGCGGGAACTTGATCTGGACCTCGACCGTTCACCCTCGGAACCCCATCCACCCTTGGAACGAGAAATGGAATCTTCCGAGTACGTCGATGCGTTCGACCAGGTCTCCGACTCGGACGTGTCGTAGTTGGATGCGCCGGAAGACAGCCAGGAGGAATGGAAGGGATGAGATGGGGCTGGAATCGGTGGCAGCTCGTCGTTGTTCGCGGGTCGGATAATGCTCGGGCCTGGGTTTGAAGGGGTGAAAGCAGCCTCCACGGGACTGGTTTTCGAACCTAGGGTCAGAAATAACAAAAAGATAAGATTGGTTAGCACCCGGGTTTCACGCTGCACGATTAAAACAACGTGAACGCACGGATTTCGATGGTCGAAGAGCTGCCTTGTTCTTCCTCCTCCCCGGTCAAGGGAATAGCGGCGCTCCAAGGCGTTTGGACCGACCCACCCGAACTCTGACTGCCCGGTCTTGATCGCGAATCGACCAACGCTGGAGTTCCTTCCCTCGATTCCACAGGGTCAGGAAGAACGGCCGTGGGCCGTTTGACGGGGGAACTCTTCCGATTCGACTGTTTAGAATGAGACTTGTTTGACTTTCTAGATTCATCTTTGCTTGATCTTCTATTATCAGCGGGGTTTGGTGCGGTGTCGGTCCCACTGCCGCTGTCCTCTCCCATCAGCGCCGACGATTGAGCATCTTCGCTACCTCCGGAAGCCATCGACCGGACGACCTCAGCCAATGGAGCGCGTTCCCTTGTTCGTCCACGGGCAGTGGCGTCGCCGCTAGGTCCGCTTACGGTGCTCCTTCTTCGAACCTTGGCGGTCGCGGACCGGGTGGCTGGGGCTGCAGGAGCTTCCACGACCGGCTCCTCCGGCAGATCGTACATCGACTCGTCCCTCTCCTTGCCCTTTCCGTTGCCCCTGTCTCTCGACATCCCGCTATCGTCTCCAAAGGCGAACGACCGTGCTCTGCTCTGGACGATTGGGGGCTTGACGGTGGCGGCGGCGGAAGACTGACCCGCTGTCGATCCCGATGGACGCGACGAGGCCAACCTCCTGGACGACTCCCGATCTGGCCAGTCCGAGCGCTTGACAAAGACCTGGTCATGGACAACCTCCTCTCCGAGATCCCTCCTGTTGTTGGGCGAGGAAGGGTTCTTGGGCGGAGAGAAGACCTCACTGCCTGCGTCCACGATAATGGCACTCGCTCGGCGCACAGCCTTGGTTTTAGTGAGGGCCGGCAGGTCCAGCGTCGAGGTTGATGAGGTAGATAGTGCGTACGGCTGGTTCGACAGGGACCGACTCATCGACCCGCGACGCATGGGTGTGAGCGGAGATGGGGATGCGTGGGTGCTCGGCGAGCATGACAATGGCAAGGTGAGAGGTTCCGGATGCTGGTGAGGGTGGTCTCCGGTGGCAGAGGATGAAGGTTCGGAGGGTTCAGTCTCCCGGAACAGCTGCATGCTCGCTGCTACTTTTCGGCGAGACGTGGACCCTGCATGTGCGGCGGGCAGGGGTGATTCGCTGCCCGACGATGAAGATGAGGCAGATAGCGTTGGTGAGGGCGGGGCATCGGACTGCTGTTGGGGTCGGCCTGAAGAGGCAGTTGAAGAGGATGGGAATGAGGAGCCATTTGTCGAGGTCGAGGGAGGTTGACGTGATCGGTGCTTCGCCGGAGATGAAGAGAACGACGACGCCACGGCGGTGCTGTCAGGTGCTGGGGTTGTGCTGGGCCTCGTCATGGGTGATGATGAGGAGGGGGCGTCGGTGATGAAGGTGGAAGTCGAGGGGCTTGCGGGAGGTTGGGAGTCGCTTAAAGGTTTGGAGCGAGGCCAAGAATCTGGCCGTGGAGTGCTGCCGGAGGCGGACGAGGCTTGGTTTTCTGGCAGACCGTTGCCGATAAGGCTTGACGACGGTGACCTGGCAGAGGTCGGGGAGTAGAGGGTGTAACTCATGGGCGATGCGGGGTCTTCTTCGGCAGAGTCTGTATCGCTCGAGTTCCTGGGGAGGTGGTGTGGTGTTGTTTGGGAGGAAGCAGATGACGGTGGTGAGAAGTAGTTGTGACGACTCCGGACATGGATGTCGGTGTTGAGTGCCTTTAATGTCGGTATTGGCGGGTGCTCGGCATGCAGATGAAGGGCGGGTGCCATGCAGGGGACTGTGAGGTTGGGCGTCAAGGGATCGAGAGAAAAAAAAAAGGCTTTTCAGATCAGGCACTGGGAGCTGGCTGACGGGGGGGGGGGGACAAAGAAAAAGCAGACTAGTGCAACGTACCTTATATGACTCTATAGCGAGATATCCAGTGGAGGCAGATGGTGTTCTAGAAGGGGTGATTGGCAAATTTGTGGGTGAGCTGAAATTTAGCGAAGATGTGTAGTAAGCCGGCGAATGCTGTTGGGTTGGTTCCAGTCCGGACGGCAATCGGAGGAGTCGGATGTAAGCGGAGAGAGGAGTAAGCGAACCGCACAAAAGCAAGGGAGGGGAGAGCAGAAGAAGCGAGTCCGGGAGGGTGCGTCGATGACTGGGGATTACTTATATACGGGTAAGGGAGGAACGAGCAGAGCGCCGAGTGATGGGAGGAGGGACAGGGATGAGAGCAAGCAGCTGGTGGGTCAACTGACAAACAACGGCAAAGGGAACGTTCGTCCCAGGCAAGATGAAAGCCAATCGATCCATTCTCACAACCAGAAACGTGCAACTGTACCACTGCTCATCCGACGTCCTTCCTTTCCACACACTCGGCTCTTCCATCGTTATCTCTCGACGTCTCCTGGGCCATCGACGTCGTCCTCGTCGTTCACCGTCATCTCGCAAGCCGTCACCACCCAAAGAACGGGCACAGCATTCCCTGTAGTGTCACACGACACACCTTAAACCCACCCTCACCGGAACCTGCACCACCCAGAGCACTTTACATCATTCTAGAGTCCTCTGCTTATCGCCAAGTACCTCAAACCCACCACCACCACCATCACCACCCACAAGCGCGTTGTTACCATCCACCGATCTTTTTCGAACGTTTGGGGTAGGAACAAGGTTCTAGCCAGAGCAAAATGGCCTACCTTTTACTCCTTGGGAAACCACACGCTTTCGGCGCCTGTCAAGTCTCCTTTCCTTTTCACCATTCCCCCCGCTATCGAGGCTAAAAAATCTCACAGGCCTTTCGCCCAACGCTATCCTACGGATACGGTAACCCTCCCCCCCTCTTCCCTCCGCTGCACCCACTAAGCTTAGGTCTCAGCTCAAAAGCCCAATTCGCGTTTGTCTTTTTGATGACCCGTCCTCCGAATGCCACCTTTACCTCACCTTCCCCCCTGAAGTAAAAACGTCAACGAACGCCCGTTCTTCCCCCTCCCTTCTTCTCCGCTTCACCCGCAGATGTGGGCCCGCCCACACGTGTTTTACCGTATCTCCTCAGAAATGCGTGGAGATCCCACCTACTTCGCTCGCGGAGTGCCTGGGACGCCAGCTTACATTTGCATTGCACATTATCGCCATGGCGTCACTCCGAGGGAGCCCTGCAACAAACAAGTCCGACCTTGCCATTTCCATCCCGTTCCTGTCAATCCATCCCCGAACTATCATCAAAATCGTTCGTCGTGTTCTATCTAATCCGATTCGGCACTAAACTCCTCGCAGGAAGATCACACATTTTGTTTGTGTTATTTCTCATGCTATTGATTTTTTTATTTATTTTTCTTTCAGCTGCCTTTCAGACCTAGACCCTACACACCAGTCCTTTCCAACTGGAGCAACTTCGACCCCAACCCAATTGTGATGACCTGTCTGTTTTTTTCCCGATTTCGCCGTCCGGTTCTTCCGATAAAACGCTATCCGATAACAGCCGAACCGTTTCTCGCTTTCTCATCACTCGTTTTATCAAGCACCCCATCGTCATAACCGAGAAGAGGAGGCGCGAATTCTTCTTGAGACCCCGACCTCGGGACGACCACGATGCCCGCCTTAGCCAAGGGTGGCTTATGTGTTTTCCCGACCACTGCGGCGGAGGTTCAGGTTCTTCTGTCAGCTAAAGCGGAGCCAAAGCCAAACGGGCACATCGGATCGAACGTGAAACTCTCCCAAGCGAATAGGAAAACGCCGAACACGTCTGGCCAGCTCAACTACTTGCTCACGCAGAAGCTCGCGTCAAGCGCCTTGTAAATCTGTTGCCAAGTCGCCCTTGCCGGCTCGAAATCCTGTACCGTTATCTCTCGTTCCTTTTGGCCAGCCCGCGTCGAGGACCTTCGAGGAACATTAATATGTGGTCACTCGACCTTTTTTGTTTTTCATATACGCCCCACAGCATCGATGACACGGCGCACAGAACACGACACGACACGAACGGATGAAATCCAAACCCGCGTTCACAGAAGCTAAAGTTCACCGGTCCAAACTTCATCTTCACTACAGTTTCTTTTATCGAAATTGACCGAAGTCTCTTTGAGGAGCCGGTCTTTTGGGGCCCGAATGAAAGTTGAAAGAGACCAATCGACCACTATGATCGCGCACGTTCGTCAAACAATATACTCTTTCCAACCCTTTCAGCAGGATCACCCAGGAGAAGCACTACGCTCCTGCTTCATTAGGACCGCTTCTCATCTCACGTGCGGGGTGAGATGGAATGTCAGTTGGGGGGGCATATCCCATTGAAAGGCCTTACGGGGCAGTGGCTTGCATCTATGATGCAAGCGGCATTTGGATTCACAGTCACATACACACCCTCAGAACTCAGGATCCTGGTCGCAAGTTCCTTTTGATTGCTCAAGCTATCACGCACGGTGGTACGTTGAACCAACCACCCTCTTTTTGTTCCTTCTAGGCTCTGTCGGGCTTGACGGGGGGAGACACGTTGTCGATGGTCCTTAACCCCCTTCGGCCCAACACCGCCTTGACACCCCAGACCCAATTGCAAGCCGCTCGTCGAGGGTTATGGCACGGTATCTCTGGAACGTGGGCCCTCCTTATCCCACCCCCCCCTGGCCACGCTCCTTATGCGACAGCGAGACAGGACCGAAAACCCGTAAGGACTTTCATTGGCTATTTTGCATAGAGTATCGTCAACTACGGTGTCAGCTAGGTTTTACAGCATTTAAACATCTAATAAAAATACCGTTACAATAACATTTAGTTTACAGAAGCCCAGCATCAATGATGTGAAGAGGCCTAGTGCAGAACACCGTCGAGTTGGAGTCGCAATAACGAGAGTACTCCCAATTTAAATTTTTACTGAACCCCGCCGGTCCGGTGGTGGTGGTGTTGATCATGACATCGATGTTCCTTGCCACGAACGCGTGTATTCCCCGGTAAGCCGCCAAATGTCTGACCAGCTCCATGAGATCGTCAAAGGGTAAAGACACCGAGAGCAAAACCTGCCCCAACTCCCGCCGCTCCTGTTCGGCGTGAGCAAAGGACAGAAGCCGGCCTATCGCGATGAGCATCTTGTCATCCGCCCAATAAGACATCCGCGTTGCAGAACTGCTTCTCCACACCGAGAGTAAGGCGTCCGTGGCTGAATCATGCGTGGCGGACCAGCAGCAGTTCTTGTCCCGCGGCGGATGAGGTGCCAGTGTGAGATCGATGATCAACCCTGCCATGGCCTGGACGAACCCGTCGTCGACCAGCTTGCGTGCCCAGACAACTGATTTGGATAGATCCGTGAGAAGTCGGAGAAGAGGTGGGCGGGTCTGTTCGGCTTTTCGCTCCAGGCAGTCGATTAGCTGCGCACCAAGGCCGGTCTTCATCCAGACGTCGTCGTTGGTCGAGCCGGTCGCCTCTTTCCCTTCTTCTCCTTCCGCGTCGCCGAATAACAACCACTTCTCGCCCAGGCAGTAAATTGAGAGCCACCTCGACTGCTGGTTCGCGTCCTTGCCAGATAACCGCGAAGCGAGGAAGGCGACGAAGTTGGGCAGGCTTTGAATCTCCGCTTGCGTCGCAAAGGACGATGCGACCCAGCTCAGGGTCTTGATCATGAAATCCTCCAATCCGAGCGTTCTGGAAATTTCCGAGTCGTCGTGCGCGACTCCGGCGATGTAGTCCAGAGCCTTCCAGAGGCCCTTTTCGGCTAGTGGGTCGATGTTATCGTCTTCTAGGTAGAGAACCTTTGAGAGCGAAATGGTGCCTAGCACGAACCGAACGTACGCGACGCTGTCGCGGCTCGTACGCCGGCCGATGCTGAGTACGATCCTTTGCAATCCTTGCCGTAAGAATAACATTAGCGCCCAGTCGGCCTGAATCCTGCTGGCCAGGTCTTCGATCTTCCGCATGAATGAGATGTAGATTTCTGCCATGTGGGAGACTTTTGTCGGATCCGTGACGACCTTGGCGAGCTTCTCCCATGCCCATAATGCGTTTGCAATGTTAAGACCGACGTTTTCACTATAAGAGGCAATTAATTTAAATATGTGTGTTCTAGCGTCGCGGATGTATTCACGTACGTCAGGTATTCATCGGAAGATAAGGCTTGCGTGCGCGGCTCCTCCCGGTCTTGTATCCCAGTTGTCCACTGAGCTTCGTCATCCACGAAATAGAATATTTGGCGGATGTACAG
>WSTY01000033.1:0-53464 GCA_019633465.1 Tulasnella sp. 417
GCTTTGTGGAGGTCATGGAGAATGGTGATGCTTGGATCATTTTGCCTTGGGAAACCAATGGAAATGTCCGAGATTTTTTGCATTCAGGCGAGTGGGACCTTGCCGAGCGGATTTCTTTGGTGAGCCCTACCTACAGTGCGATGGAGTATTGTATCCTAAGACTGCCCTGACTCTCCAGATTCAAGATACCGCAAGGGGGCTGGAATACCTGCATAGCTATCAACCTCCTATTTGCCATGGCGATCTCAAGTCCGTGAGTGCCTGCTAATATTGATTCCGAAGAACCTCAACCGACACAGCCGGTACTTAGCTCAACATTCTTGTCAACTCTTCCTACCGAGCGGTTATCACCGACTTCGGGTCAGCGCGTATTAAACAGCACGTTGCGTCAGGAGAGAGCGGAAATGCTTCTGTGACGCCTCCCGGAGCAGTCCTCAATGATGGCAGAGCCGGACATTGGACTTCACCACAGGTTGAATTCAACCCTTCCACTTTCGACCTCACCCTTACTGGGCCCATGTATTCCCTTCGATGGACAGCCCCTGAGGTGCTCGGTGGCGAGGAGCAGGATTTGCCAAGCGACATGTGGGCTATTGGGTGGATCGGCTGGGAAGTGAGTACATCACGTACTCGCAGCGGATGTTCAGCTCCTCGTGACTCAAATTTACGGTTACGCATCAGATCATAACTGGTAAAATACCCTTTGAAGGACTAAACACTGAGGGTGCCATCATACATAGCACGGTCACGGGGACCTTGCCAGCCATCCGGGAGGATGCCGACCTGTCCCATATTCTCATGCTTTGCAATTTAATGTCAGAATGCTGGCACTTCGGACCGGCCCAGCGGATAAATGCTTCTGCTTTCCAACAAAAGGTTGGCCTGATAGTGAGTAATCTAATGCAGTGTGACATGTTCGGCTCTGAACTAAGTACATACCTCTTCGAGCCCTCCGCGGCCCCTTCAGGATTTACGCCCGGGGGTCTGAAAGGGCGAGATATAGAGCTCCTCCTCCAGCGAGGGCAGATTTATGACCTTCAAGGAGACCAAATGAACGCTCTGTCTTATTACCAGTCAGCCCTGGATATTGCCACTCAAACAGAGAATGAAGGAGAGAAGGGAAATGCCCTGAGATATCTTGGCAATCTTTACCGCAGTCAGTCAAAGCATCACGAGGCGGAACAGGCGTTCATGAAGGCCCATGACATATATTCTCGGAGCGGTGGCGATTCAGGTCTCGCAAGCGCGTTGGCCGGTCTGGGGCAAATTTATCTGATGCAAGCAAAGTATCACCAGGCGGAAAAGGCATTTTCGGAAGCCAATCAGATGTTTTCTCGCAGCGGCAACCAGCAAGGCGTGGCAGACGCGTTGCTAGGTCTTGCAAGAACCTACAAGTGCGAGTTCAGGCACCGTGAGGCCGAGCACGCATACATGGATGCCCACGAGGTGCACTCGCGAATTGGCAACGATATGGGTGCCGCTTTTGCGTTGGGCGGTCTAGGGGACATTTATCGCGCTCAGTTAAAGCATAGTGAGGCAGAGAAGGTCTTCGCGGAAGCTCACGAGATTCACTCTCGCATTGGCAACCGTGTGGGTGTCGCACAGTCGTTGCGTGGACTGGGACATACCTATCGAGCGCAGTCGAGGTTCCAGGAGGCTGAGAAGGCTTTCAACAAAGCCTATGAAGCCTATCCTTCAGATAGCGATATCCAACATGTCGCAAACCAATTTCGTAGCCTTGGAATTCTTTACCAAGACCAGGGCAGGCACAACGAAGCGGAGGTCTACCATCACCAAGCGCTTGCCGCTTACGATCGTGCGGATGACGTTGACAGTCGAGCTATAACGCTGCTCGCCCTCGGAGAGCTCTACTATGCTCAAGCTAGATACTCAGACGCCGAGGAAGCTACCGCTGAAGCCCTTGCCGTCGGGATCAGCCTCAATAACGACCAATTGCAAGCAAGCGCCCACTCCGCTCGAGTCCAAATCTTCAGGTCTCAATCAAAACACAGGGAAGAGGTAGAATCATTGATTCAAGCGGGAGAGTCACTCTCCCGGATTGGCCAACATGAAGCGTACGCTGTAAGTTTAGCTCAGCTCGGCACTACCCACATGGCGCAGGGCATGTATGCCGAAGCAGAAGAGTATTACCGCCATGCTCAAGCAATATTTTCGAGCATAGAAGATGCTACTGGTGAAGCAAGTGTTTTGGTTTCACTTGGAGTTTTGTACGTTGGCCAGGGTCGACATGACGAGGCAGAGGAGTGCTTCGCTCAAGCGCGGATCGCACGTGCGGCTGTTGCCGACGAGGGCGACAGAATAAAGGCCCTGGATGTACTTATAGCGTCATCCGCGACCCTACGCAGGTCCGGAGATGCGAAGGTGGCTTGTATAGAAGCCTGTGAATTCCTGTCCCGAACTGGCTCACACGCAATACACGCAAGCACTCTGCAACGACTCGGCGACATCCACGCGAAGGAGGGCGCGTACGACAAAGCAGAGGAGTCTTACCGCCATGCTCAAGCGATATTCTTGAGCCTAGAAGACGTTCACGGTAAAGCAGGCGTGTTGAACGGACTTGGAGCTTTATATGGTTGCCAAGGTCGACATAACGAAGCAGAGGAGTGCTTCGCTCAAGCGCGTATCGCATACGCCATGGTTGCCGACGAAGAGGGTGAAGCAAAGGCCCTGGAGGGGCTGATGGTGGCTTATGCCTCACAACGCAAGTTCGGCGCCGCGAAGACGGCTTGTATCGAAGCTTGCGAAATGTACGCGCAAAGAGGCCAGCCGATGAGTGGGATATGTGCACACACTTGGGAACTCCTGCAGCGTTTGGACTCGTCGCCCCTGGGACCGCTGTTTGCAAGGCCTTTCCAGTCTTAACACGAGTGGTTTGTGATCAGGTAGACAGTTGTACCTACACTGTTGTGTGAGCTGGCTAACCATGCTCGCTCGCTAGCTGCCGCCTGCGATAGTGCATCATTTCTGCAGTTCGAGATCTCGGCCAGGCACAGTTGAGATCTGTAAACACATCCCTCATTGCCTCTCGTCACCAGGAATTTATCACTCTTCACGTATGTCCGTCGTCTAATGACCTCCATATGTAATTACAACAGAGATATCTATGTATATGCACCATAGACCTTGTGTACTATCCTATGTTCAACGTACCCGTAGCGTGATAGTGTAGTTGCATGTCGTGACATCACCCTAACAAAGACAGGATCCTTGGAAAGGGGTTCGAATGGCAAGTGTCAGGTTGCGGGATGTTCCTCCATCTCAGCGCAACCAGTTCTCCATTCTCGTCTCTCAGCCATTTGGCACAGTCCATAAACCCTCCTTCAATTGGTACCAATCTTTCCTCCACACGTTCGCTCAGGAGCAACAGTCTTCATGCCAAGTCTTCAAGATCAAGGTTTTCTCCTCCGACCCTTTGGCAGATCGGCCCGATGGCGTCGGCGAATCCGCAATTAACGGACGGTGCACGCACTGGGATTCACCCCAAAATACCTGACGGCACGTAGTTGGCATGTAGTCTTATTCACGCGCAATTTTTTATGCATTGTTGCCATGTGTGTTTGGGAGTATCACAGAAAATAGGTACAGCAACTATGTTTACCATATGTGCAAATTTAGTTCCATCCCATAAACAGAGAGGATATATAGTAATATGCAGAATGCCGGTTCGCCTCAGCTAGCCGATCGCCCACCGCAAATCCGAACGCGCGTCGCGCGACACCGAATAAAATCCTCCACCAAAACCAAAGAGTTTACCCTCGCCCACGTGATTGTCAAAACAAACAAGTTTCGTTGTGAACCAGAACTACAACTCTTCCCCCACCCCCTCCCCTGCGTCATCCTCCAGAGCTATCCAACAATCTTCCGCAACCGCCACCTCCGTTCAGTACGCTAGATAGCTTGTCTTCCTCAAGGTGAGTCCTTACTGGAAACCTGAGCCACGCCCTAGACTCATAGACTGTGGGCTCGCCTTGTACTGGCTGACCCTGCTTCACCGATCCAACGTTCCACAAGCTCATCGTCATCGTATCAGCATATAGGTACGATTCGGAAGCTTCTCTCACTCTTACAAGCCGCTCGCTGACTCACACTTCTTACTTTGCCTCCGCAGCTGCTCGGGACGGGGGGGAGGAGGGGGTTCCTATGCGGATGTCCTTAAAGTTTGTTGGTTCGGCGATGTTCATCTCCCGGCCTTTTCCTTTCTGTGCAGTTCTTCTTTGATAGGCTTCTCTGTCCCTATTAGACTAGCTAGAGTAATCATTTACTTCTATAGACTATATTTGTTGCATATATCCGTTTCCTGCACCAGTCGGTGTCTTACAACTGCAGGAGAAGACGTCCAAGAAGCAGCAGGAAGGTTGACCATAATCAATCAAACTGACAACTTTTAATCACTAGCTGCAAGTCGTGGTAGAATGAAAATATTTGGAGTACAATAAAACTACCATTACACATTCGTGCGCGCAAGAAATCCTAGTAAATCCCGGTGAGCCCAACACAGAGCCTTATTGAGTACTGGCAGAACTGGAAGAGGTGGCCATCAGTTCTTGTCCCTCTGATGCGGCATATCACGAGCTAAGTCTAGAGATACCCAAACATGCAGACCATCCAGATTTTGTCCACCCCTTGAGCGCGTTGACGGCTGTTTGCGCGCGGTCCCTGAATTTCAATGCTGACTGGTTCTCCACTCCCTTGGCCTGCTCACACTGCGACTGATCAGTCCCAACCCATATCTGGAAATGAGAACACAATTTATATCAAATCCCACAAAACCTCATCCGTTTCCGGCGCTCTCGGTCAATCATCAGCGTCGTGGTTGTGGACTAAGGACTTCATCGAACGCTGGTTCGCGCTTTATCGTCTAATACCATATTATAGGAGCGCGTCGTAGTCGATGAACGAGTCCATTTGACGATTCTAACTACGTGCTCCCGGTGGTTATGCACCATGCCCAGGTGAGAATTCGACCTCCATCTCCTCCCGCTGCATACAGCCTGAATACTGACCATCGTCGTTTTCCCTTTATTTAACCTAGAGGAGACGATCGATTTCGGGACTCTGGCTTTGGTAAAGTCCATGATCGTGGTTCAAGAAATTCAAATTCTTCGGCCCGACGGCGGCAGGAAACGGTCAGCGACGAGCTTCGCGCCCACACGCAAGCTCAGTGTCAGCAAAACGTGCCTGTCCGGCCTTGATCCTTTTCCCAGTCGTAAGCCGGGTGTCGATGCATGATCCTGCTTCGAGCCTGTCACTGACTTTTTTGCCATCCTCGGCGCTACAGGAACGGCGACCTCTTCGAGCCGGATCACCCGAATGCCATCGTCTCCCAAGCGATACCACTTCTTCCCAAGCACGAATCGCTGGCGAACTTGACTAGCATGCCTCCTTCTTTCGTTCGCTCTTTATTCAAGAGCCCTCTGATACCCTACTCCGTTTCAACGTCCATGTTCCACGCCGAACAGGCTAAACGGCCAAGGGAAATGGCTAATGGCGTCATTTCGCGCTGGAGATGGGAGCTGTACTCGCCTAGCGAGTATCCGCGATCTTCACGCGGCGGACATGTCGCCTCTGTTGTGTAGACTCGCGCTTAACAGACAATCCCGCCAAAGAATTGCCACTCGCTGCCTAGGGCAACCCAAGAACACGACTCAATCGTTTTTTTGTTCATCCCCACCGGCGTCAAGCCAGAAGACGGCTTTTCGGGACTAAAAGGCGGACAGGATCCGGCCATAAACTCCGGGACATCACCACCCACAGAAGAGTCGGTAGCGGCTTGTGGGATTCTGCAAGACACACGAGGAGGAGCCCACCGCGAAAACGGCACTACGAAAGAAGAACGAAGGTCTTATCGTCACCACCTCTCGACTCTACCGGCTCATTGGTGTACGCTTTTGAACGTCTCCGCGGCAAGGGGAACACCCTATCCGGGGCTCCCCCCATGGTCTTGGAACAGGCGCATTGGTGCAAAGATTCGGACGACCTCCGCGCAAGAATGGAGACAACGTCCCTAGCTTTCAACGTTGGGCAGGACAGTCGTGCTGTTCTTCGCCACGGAAAGGAGAATGGGCCGAATGATCTTCGCCAGGCGACTCAAAAGGTATCCCGAGGGCACCGGTTTGACGGACCGACCCTTCCACCTTCCAACCTAGTCGTGCCCGGAGGATGAGAACGCTATTTCCCTGTTCTCTCCGCATCCGCACCTGCAAAGCGGTGGTTGGAGAAATTATCTTCATCGTGAAGCAATATACTTCCATCTCTGCAAGCATCTCGACTCTCGACCCCGAATTCCGACCCCGCCTTCGATCCATCTCACCCACCCATCGTTCCTGAACATCTGCGGCCCCCGTCGAACCCGGTCATCGTCGAGAGTCTTTGGTGAAGCCTGTCCCCTGCTCCTCCCGAGGCAAGGAACCCCGTAACGTCCCACCTTCGTCCTTTAACCAACTACAGCATGGGCCTAGGCTTCGTGATGCGGGAGGAACCGCATACACGGTCCGTCGTCACCAAGGTCCCATCAACTCCCAGAAAGCGGAAATTCGGAAGAACTGATAGCAGATCTTAACGCCGTGGACATGATTTGAAGGGGATTGCACACTTGAGATTGGAGCGAACGGGGAAGTGGAGGTAGTGGAAACATCCCAGCTTGGGTGGACGGTGTAACGAGCGCGACGGGAGGTCCACATCAGGGATCATGGACAACTGTTTGTGCGATTGCCTGAATCTCAAAATCGACTGACTCTCTTGGCTCCGCCCTCGATGTCGCTCATTCCCTCTCGCCTCTACTCGCTTCTTACTGCCGGCGAAAAACCAAGTGCAGTCTCAAGTCAACATGGGTCAACGTAGTTCTTGTGAAGTTCCAACAACCGAAGGCCCGGTTCTTGTCCCTTCGACACCCCTACTCAAGGTCATGGTGCACCAAATCCATCGAACGACGCTTCACGCCTAAACCCAGGTTCCGATCTAAGGCGCGCCACCTGGAGAAGCAGGTAAATTTAACCGAATGCGGCTCCCTCTCCCAGTGATTATGCGTCGCAATCCATGTCGGTCTCGCAAGCATCTCAACTCCCCCGGCCTCGACTTCGATCCGCCCCAACCCACCCATCATTCCTAAACCTCTTCAGCCTCGGTTGAACCCGGCCATTGTCGCGAGTCTCTGGTGGATCGCGTCCCCCTGCTCCCGGGGCGAGGAGCCCGTGAAGGTCACACCTTCGTCCGTTAGCTGACTACGGCACCGGCCAAGACGACCGTTTCGCGACGCAAGAGGAGGAAAACCACGCGCACGGTCCGTCATTGTTGGAAAAGTCTTCAAAGCTCCCATCAACTCCAGAAGCGAAACCTTAGAAGCACTGGCACACGATCCCAACGCCGTGGGGGTGATTCGAGGAGGACTTTACGCGCACTGGAGGTTTGCGATGGGAGCAAAAGGGGACGTGGGGAGAGTGGATACGTTCGACCTTTGGGGGGCGTTTCAATCACCGAGAAGAGTAGGAGAACGCAGCTGAAGGAGTGGTACAACTGCTTGGGCAGCGTTGATTGTGAAGCGCTTGGAGCTCCCTCTCCTGAGAAGGATCCCATTGGCGGCTACGCAGCACTCTCAGACAACCACTCGAACGAGCACTACTAATCGCCCTTCGCAACTAAAAGTCGGCCTAAGATCACCCCACCTGGACTCCGCGTAGACTTTTTTACATCTGAAGTTGGAAGAAAGCTCGGGCGGAGCGGTGGGCAAATTTTGGAATTGGTGCCGTATGTCCTCTCGCGAACTGCTTTGGGCGAATACTGCTGGCGTTCAACCATAATACAATGTAAGTGATGTCAAGTCTCTCGTAGCATACCCTGTCCGAACCTTTGCTGCTCTTTATCAGGATCACATCCACCATGGCCAGAGAAACTGTTCAGCAGGACCTTCTTGAAGACTGCCTCCAACCGCTTCGTCCTCTCTGACCATTATTCGGCGACTGTACCTCAACCGCAATCGCCTCGACTCGGATGCAGCGGCTCCTGGCCCCCGACGCATGGGCGCTCGTCTCCCGCTGTTCGAGCCGTTGCTCTCGCTCTGTCGTATGGGAACGCGGCGCAGGACTTCCACCTAGGGAAGCCTTTCACCAGACCGGCGATCACGAAGAAGCTAGTAAGCGGCCTTGGGACCGATATCTGGAGGAATGAGAACGTCGAGATCACCCAGGAGTCCTCATCGCAGGCGGTTGGTCTCGGTGGGGTCATTGCGGCTGGTTGATGTTCAACCTTCAAGAGCCGGATCTAGTCTTTTCGTCCTCTCCGAGCACGTCAAAGGTGGTTCCGATGAGAACCGGAACGAGCATTCCTACCACATTGCATACCTTCTTCCACCGGTCCATTCCGTCCTGGCCAGCATCGAGCTCTCAAGATCGTCAAACACCATTTCCTCTAGACCAACCAATGCCCGTTCGCCTCCTTTTCAATCAGCGATATCTTGGAACCGGACCGGTCTCGTCAAAGCGTAGCTCGTGGTTCTAGACGGGGTTTCTGGATCGCCCACCTCGTTCAAACGGGGAAGAACTAGCCCACGTGCCGGACCTTGCAGCGTCCGGCCTGCTGGGGAGGCGTCACGCAAAGGTGGCGACTTTGGGTGGGATATACTAGCGACCACTGGTAGAACACAACTGCCGACGACAGAATGCTTCAATGCGTCTAGGAGCACAGAGAGCAATGCTGCTCGGATTGAGGATCCGGATCGGGAAGGAGGACGGAAGAGAACGGATCGGGAAACCACTGGGTCGACTTTGGGAGCGATATCGGCAAGCAACCCCTCGACTTCGAATCAAGTCGCGACGTCAAACCTGCACGAGGTTCGAGATCTCCCCTTGGGCCTCGTTTTTGGTGCGGGTCTCGATCCTTGGGAACTCGGAGACGGGTACTGCTCTCGCACCGTCATTTTTTCCCCCAAACCAAGTTCGGTACCCGACACGGTCGAGTTTCTTTCAAAGTCTTTTTCGCGGAGAAAGTTGCAGCCTCTAATCGTACAGGACGGCAGCGGTCGTATCCTTCGAATCTCGGTCAAGACACCCTCGACTCGGAAGCAGTGGCGCATGACAGAATGTCAGAAGAGCCCGATCCTTGAGGAGGACGTGATTGAAACTGACCCGGATTGGGTACCGGCGCGTCTTGATCTTCGAGGGTGGCGTCGTGGTCCAGATGCATTGCGAGCCGGGAATCGACCAGGACGAGACGGTTGAGTTATTTGAGGCCAGATATAGGAGGTTTCAAGTACGCACGAGAGAAGTGAATGACATATGTTGTGTGTATGTTATGTATTCCGTCAGCTTAGTGGCGGGGGTGAGCGGGGGGATGTCTGACGAGGCTTGAACGTCAGTCGATGTGCCAAGCGTTCCTGAGGTGTTGTGCGACCGTGCCTGAATTTGAACGGGGACCAACATCCCATCTCCCAACTTGCCACCATCCTCAATCTATCTTAATATATTCTCGCCATTTATTCGCGTCTCACTGAAGCCGGGCTCAAACTACACAAGGGGAACCAGACTTCGTGCCAAGTCTCCAAAACCAAGAGTCCCATCTGCACCGAATCAAGCACAAGACCACCCCACCTCCGAAAGCCAAACAACAGCCATCCAGTACGCGGTGCGACACCAGTTCAAAGAGCTCTGTGTGAGCTGCCCGTGGATTAGAAAGTGACCCTCACCTTCGACGGTCCCGATCCCAAGGTCAGCTCAACAACCGCCTCCTCAAGGTGACCGCGCGAAATTGGCCGCTTCGCCGTCCCAAACTGTGCACTTCCTCACCTGCAATTTCGGGCGTCGGTACTGAAATCTCTCAGGACAGTGTGCTAACACTCGTCAAATGCTGTGGTCATACCTTAACTAGAACCTGCTCGCCGCTTCCCTTTTGGATGGCCGACTTGCCAGAATGGACGGGACCGGCTCGTCCAACCAGCCGGCCCCGCTCGGGTTCTAGAAATATCTTGGCACGCTCGCAAATGCACCTGTGTGACAAGGGTCCCTCTAACTAGGTTGCGTGCCCAGCATTCCATCGACTGTCGAAGGGTCGTCTGGAGGAGAGCGCTCAAGGCATTGGGGCTGAGGTGTAATCTTCTATGTCGCATCGCCGCGACTGGGGGAACCAGCGCTGTGATAGATTATGCGGTGGGATTTAGGAGGGGAAGCAGAAAAGTTCAAGTCGAGAGGGGGCGTCATATCACCGGGGCTCACCGACCGCATCGTGGCCGGCGACGCTCGCTTTCAGACGTAGGTCCCAGTAAGTGGAATTAAGCCTGCCTTGAAAAAACTTGTTTAACTTCTGAGGATAACTTTCACAGATTAAACGCTTTCTGCATTCGAAGTAACCCGCTCTGCTGACCCCTGAAGGAAAATGTCTTCGAACTCGCCCCAGTCATCCTTTTCCCGTTCCGAATATCTCTCCTGCATATTCCCACCATAGCTCCATTACGACTATTCCTCATTTAACCGCGCAATTTGTGCCGATCGGAATCTCTTTTTTTTCTTCCTGTTCACCCCGCGAGACCGACCGAGCAGCTTGTTTAGAAGGCCCCTTCCAAAAGTAATGAAGTGCAGGAGTAGACAGAGGGTGCTAAGGCGGTATTAGAAGTTAATTTCTAAGCCTCCATCCAGTAACGAACATTCTAAAATTCGAATAAACGTGTTGTCCAACCCTTCCAGCGCCACATGGCGAGAGGCCCATCGCAGTGGACCTGAAGTTATTGCAAACAACAATCTCCTCTAAGAAATCCTTCGCCCGAAATGTGCTCCATTGAGCGGGCCTGCCGCCATAATTCCGACATTGGGGAAAGGGTGTTTACAAGAGCAGTGCACTGCGTGAGGTTTCCTGTACCTTGGGACCGGTCGAAAGTTCGGCGAGTGGTGCGGGGAGTGAGGGGCATGAAGCAACGGCCAATGCAATTGCCCATCCCACGACTGGCACTGCATGAGACGCAGAGGTCTTGATACTGAGTTCTAACCACTAGATACATGGTTTGTGGAGCATAGCGAAGCTACTGACTGTAGTAACCGTCACCGTTGCCCGTCCTCCTCAGATGGCAAGGCTTCTGTGGCGCAACTGCCAGCTCTGATTTGAAGGGAGATCGAGCTTCCATGGAACGGACTTCCAGGCAAAATATTCCCTGTGGGGAACTTGCTAACCTCCTTCCCCGAACGAGTAACAGCTCGTGTAGAAAGTCAGGGTGGAGATGCCAAGGTCCCGAATCTGGCCTCTCGAGTGAGCGCCGGAAAATCAAAAGACCGGGAGAGGCATGAATTCATTCGTGAAAGGCGCTGCTGTTCTAGGAAGAAAGAAGGTTCGGGTCAGAGATCGGTCCAATTGTGGCGAGCCCCAGCGTCTGAAAATCCCTCCTCCGTCACGATAAACCCAAAGGGAAGATCAGGATAAGACTTTTCTGGGCACGGGAATGTCCGTTGGCGTTTGCGAGGTTCATCTTTCGCTGGGAGCCGAAAGAGAAGCGAGTGATATCATTGCAGCTACTCGAGGTAGGATAGTCCTAGCACGACTGTTAGCGGCTAAGGCAGAAGTGAGGTTATTGATTGAGACGTGGTCAAAGGGCGACCTTGGCTGGGTTATTACTTAAACAGGAATCCACACAGGCGACCTGGTCAACGAGAGGCCCAGATCTTCGCAGGCCATCAAACGACGTCGGTGGCTTGGCACAAGCTATAACTCCAATCCAGCGAAAACGAGCCTTCCATTCCAACGAAGAACCATACCTGGATGTTTATAATGACCGCCACAGGAGCCCTGGCTTACGGGTCGTTCAATCCAATCGGGGACAAATCCTTTAGCGGTGATTAACCGCATCGCTTGTATCAGAAATTCCGTGTCAGGAAGGTAGGGATCCACTAGAGCGGTATCCAGAGCCCACACATCGTGCGTGGTTAAGGACCGAGTCTTAGTTAAAAGCTCACATATCGTCTTGGAACTATCCACAACTCGAACTCCCTGTCTCCTGCTATCCTGCTCTCTGCTCCCTAAATATCTACATCATGGACTTATTGACCGCCAGTCAGCGCCATTTGATGGCCGACACTACCTTAGTCCAAGGCTCTGAAGAGCAAAATCGCCGCAAGGCTGTGAGTTCCTCTGTGCGCGACCAGGGGAAGTGACAACTGAGGCGGTCTTGGGAAGCGCGAAATCCTGAACGGAATGTCCCACTATCGGATTGAGCCCACCAAAATCAAAATAAAAGATCCTACAGCAATTAAAATGGGCGGTCAGGGCGTTGTCACCGTCGGCACCCTCAGTCTCTCTGAAAAGACCAAGGAATTTGTCTCTATGTTCAATGTGTCCGCGGAGTGGGTCGGCCTATCCCTCGAAGAACAAAAAAATAGTACCCCTCAGCAAAAAAGGGTCCTCAAAGAACAAGTGCTTGAGACATTAAAAGCATGGATTCCTGATCTATTCACGGCATGTTATCTTGAGATAAATGCGGCGGTAGATATGGCCGGAATGCCCCCTGAAGCACTCAAGGAATGGCTTCCTCAGATAAAGGTGGCCGTAAAGATGCTGGAATGGAACCGCAATGACTCCGAAGAGTCAACCAAGTTCTTCAAGGTATTTTCTTCCTCGCCCCTTTCGCCCCTAGCTCAAGTCTAACCGATTCGTTACGAGTCTTTCGTCCACGAGCTCAGCCTAACAGCAGAGCTTTCTCACCCCAACATCATCCAGCTTACTGGATTCGTGGAGGACATGGAGAAGGGTGATGCTTGGATAGTTTTGCCTTGGGCAGCGAATGGAAATGTCCGAGAGTTTTTACAATCAGGCGAGTGGGACCTTCCCGAGCGCATTTCTCTGGTGAGTTCCACCTATAGTGCTATAAAGAATAATATCCCACGATTGACTTGGTTCTCTAGATTCAAGGTACAGCAAAAGGTTTGGAGTACTTGCATAGCCGTCAACCCCCCATTTGCCATGGCGATCTCAAGTCCGTGAGTGGCCATTGCTATATATGTATTTCGGACAACGTCAGTTAACGCCACGGCGACTTAGCTCAACATTCTTGTTAACTCCTCTTACCGAGCAGTTATCACCGATTTTGGGTCGGCGCGTGTTAAACAACACGTTGCGTTAAGAGAGAGAGAAAGTCCTTCCGAGAGACCTCAAGGAGCACTCGTCGATGATGGCACAGCCGAAGGACGGACATCACCCGCGGTCAAATTCGATGGTTCAACTCTGAATCTGACCTTGACCGGACCCAAGTATTCTCTTAGATGGATCGCTCCTGAGGTGGTGGGCTGCGGTGAGGAGCAGGATTTGCCAAGCGACGTGTGGGCTATCGGGTGGATTTGCTGGGAGGTAAGCACACCGTGTACTATCAGCGGATGTTCAGCCTCTCAAAGCTCATCTTTACGGCCAAAAATCAGATCATAACAGGTAAACTCCCTTTTGAAGGGCTGGACACTCCGGGGGCCATCATAAATTGCACGGTCATGGGGACCTTGCCAGCCATCCGGGAGCACACGGACCTGTCTCATATTCTCAAGCTTTGCAGTCTAATGTCGGAATGCTGGTCCTTGGAGCCAGGGAAGCGGATCGATGCTTCTGCTTTTCAGCGAAGGGTTCACATAATGGTGAGTACTCTAATGCAGAGTGACCGGTTCGGCGCAGGACTAAGCACCCTCTTTAAGCCATCCGAGACCCCTTCAGGTTCTGCCTCTCGGGGCCAGAAAACACGATCTGCGAGGCTCCTCATAGAGCTAGGAAAGATCTATAGCCTTCAGGGCAACAATGAAAAGGCTCTGTCTTACTACCAGTCAGCCATGGACGTTGCCACTCGCGCAAAAGATGAATGGGCGAAGGGGGCTGCCTTGGCATCCGTTGGTGGTGTTTACCGTACTGCGTCAGAGCACAGCAAGGCGGAAAAAGCGTTCATGGAAGCCTATGAAATATTCTCTCGGGGTGGCTATGAAAGTGCCGCAGACGCGTTGGCCGGTTTGGGGCACATATATCGGATACAGGGAAAGCATCACCAGGCGGAAAAGGCACTCTCAGAAGCCCACCAGATGTTCTCTCACAGCGGCAACGAAGTAGGTGCGGGACATGCGTTGCATGGTCTTGCAGAAACCTATTGTCTCGAGTTAAAGCATCATGAGGCGGAAAGGGCATACATGGACGCCCACGAGGTGCACTCTCGAATTGGCCACGATCTGGGTGCCGCGAACGCGTTGCTCGGTCTAGGGGAGATTTATCGCGTCCACTCAAAGCATCGTGAGGCGGAGAAGGTGTTCGTGGAGGCTCACGAGATTTACTCTCGCATCGGTGACCGTCGGGGTGTCGCAAACGCGTTGGTCGGACTGGGACATACGTATCGAGCGCAGTCAAGGTTTGAGGAGGCTGAAAAGGCTTTCAACGATGATGAAGCACTTCCTTCAGATAGTGAGCGCCAAGGTGCCGCAAACCGATTTCGTAGCCTTGGAATGCTTTACCAAGACCAGGGCAAACACAACGAAGCAGAGGTCTCCTACCGCCAAGCGCTTGCCGCTTACGATCATGCGGGTAACCCTAGGAGTCGAGGGGAAACGCTTCTCGCACTCGGAGAGCTCTACCATGCTCAAGGTCGATACTCCGACGCCGAGGAAGCGATCGCTGAAGCCCTTGCCATCGGGGTCAGCCTCGACAACGACCAATTGCGAGCGGGCGCCCACTCCGTTCTACTCCGGATCTTCAGGTCTCAATCAAAACACAAGGAAGAGCTGGAATTATTAATTCAAGCAGGACCGTCATTCGCCCGGATTGGCCGACATGAAGCGCACGCAGCAAGTTTGGCTCAGCTCGGCGCTACCCACGTGGCGCAGGGGATGTATGCCGAAGCGGAGGAATATTACCGCCATGCTCAAGCAATATGTTCGAGCATAGAAGATGCTACTGGTGAAGCAAGTGTTTTGTTTGAACTTCAATTTTTGTACGTTCGCCAGGGTCGACATCACGAAGCAGAGGAGTGCTTCGATCAAGCGCATTGCATTGCGCATGCGGCTGCTGCCGACGAGGGCGATGAAGCAAAGGCGTTGGATGTGCTGAAAAAGTTATCCGCGGCACTACGCAAGCCCGAAGATGCGAAGGTGCTTATGGAAACCTGCGAATGCCTCTCCCAAACCGGCAAACACGCACAGCACGCAGCTAGTTTGAAACACCTTGGCGACATCCTCGGGAAGGAGGGCGCGTACGTCGAAGCAGAGGAGTCTTACCGCCAAGCTCAAGCGATATTCTTGAGCCTAGAAGACGTTCCGGGTGAAGCACGCGTTTTGACTGGACTTGGATGTTTGTACGTTCGCCAAGGTCGACGTGAAGAAGCAGAGCAGTGCTTCGCTCAAGCGCGTGTCGCATACGCCATGGTTGCCGACGAGGATGGTGAAGCAAAGGCCCTGGAATACTTAATGGGGGTTTATGTCTTCCAACGCAAGTTCGCCGATGCGAAGGTGACTTGCATGGAAGCTTGCGAATTATACACCCAAAGGGGCCAGCCGATGAGTGCGACGTGTGCAATTATTTGGGAACTCCTTCAGCGTGTAGAGGAGTCGCCCCTGAACAGAGATCGCTGTGAGCAAGCCCTTTCCAGCTATGACAGGAGTCTCTTGTGATCAGGTAGGCAGTTGTACCGCCACCTTGGTGTAATCTGGCTAACCATGCTCGCTCGGTAGCTGCCAATTGCGGTGTTGCATAATTTCGCGGCTCGAGATCTCGACCGGGCGCATTTGAGATCTGCATCCCATTGTACAATTGTATGACGTAACCCGTTTTTCAAAGTGCTGCAAACACATCCGTCGTTGCCCCTGGTCACCCGGAATTTGTACCTTTTCACTTGTGTCTCTCGTCCAATGATTTGCAACAGGAATACCTGTATATGTATACGATGGACCTGTATGTACTAGTATGCTATCTTAAATCGAAACGTGGCGTGATAGCGTGGTTGCAGGTGTTGACATGACTCTAACAAAGACAGGATCCTTGGAAAGGGGTTCGAATGGTAAGTGTCATGTTGCGAGACGTTCCTAACTCTTAGCGCAACCAATTCTCCGTTTGGATGTCTCTCAGCGATTCGGCACGGTCCTTTACATCGCTTCTGGTCTTCGTGCCCCGGTTACCTCTTACTGTCAGTTGGGACCAATCTTTCTCTCACACATTCGCACAGGATCAATCGATCCCATTCATGCCAGTGCCAAGTCTCAAAGACCGAGGTTTTCTCCCCCGCCCCTTTGGCATATCGGCTTGATGACGTCCGCGAAACCATGATCAACGGACGCTGCACAGCACAGTGTTCGCTCTCTTCGGACTATGAGAGATGAACAGGAGTTGTTATGCCCTGTATTCGAAATCCACTTTGTTCCCGACGTGGGTATGGGGCTGTTGAAAGTTTTATGGCGAACACATAACGATCAATTGATTGAGGGACAACAATGCGAACGAGTAATTAATCCGATTCAATTCTCTGCGCGTGCAGGAGATTTGCCGAGTTGGGAAGGAACACATGAAATCACGTTCGTGTTTTCTGAGTGCTTTTCATACTCCACAGTCAAAAACGTGCAGAGAGATGAGCATGCGAGACAGAAATTGCGAAGGAGGGAGCATTCATTCATTCTGGCTGTGTGGTACTGGACGAGTCGCACCGAACATCTGGGTTTCTTCGCCCCGCGGATGAGGACGGAGGACAACACCCCTCGAGCCCAACTCAGAACCGTATTGAGTACCAGCAGAACCGGACGAGGTGGCCATCAACATCCTGAGTTGTGAGTATGCTTCGTGCGCTTGGAGCGAGTCCGGGCGGGTGCACGTCCTTGTCCCTCTCGTGTCGGCCAATCGCAATGAGAGAGTACTCGGCTCTTATGTGGCATATTACGAGCTAAGCTTAGAGATACTCAAACATGCATATCCAAAAGAGTGCGCTGATTATTCGATTCACCAACTGTGGTACACCCAGCGCATGATTTTGTTCACAGTTGGGCGCGTTGATGGTTGTTTGCGGGGCGGTCCCTGAATTTCAGCGCTGACTGGTCCTCCGTTCCTCGAGCTGGGAGCGTCTCTCATCATCTCCCACCCTTACTTTGCTCACATTGGCACTGAAGTAAAGCACATCCTGACCGATATCTGGTAATGAGGACACACTTCATGTCAAATCTCAAAAACCTCATCCGTTTCCAGTGCTCTCCGCTAATCGCCAGGTCCGTGGTCATCGACTTCATCGAACGCTGCTTCGCGCCTCACCCTCTAATACCATATAGGAGCGTGTTGTAGTCGATGAACGCGCACATTTGACACTTATAACTACCTGCTCACGCTGATTATGCATCACGCCTAGGTGAGCATTCGACCTCCCTCTACTCTCGCTCCATACAGCCTGAATACTGACTGTCGTCGTTTCAGCTGTATTTAGTCTAGGATGATCAAGTTCCCAGACTCTGGCTTTGGCGAAGCGCATAATCGTGGTTCAAGGGATTCAATTTCTTCGGCCCGACAACTGCACGAAATGTCAACGACGAGCGTCGCGCAGACGCAAGCTCAGTATCAGCAAAACGCGCCTGTCCGGACTTGATCCTTTTCCCGGTCGAACGTCGGGTGTTGATGCATGATACTGCTTCCGGCCCTTCACTACCCCTTTTGTCCTACTCCGCGCGACAGGAACGGCGACCTCCTCGCCACTCGAGCCGGATCACCCGAAAGCCTTCGTCCCCCAAGCGATGCCACTTCTTCCCAAGCACGGATCGCTCCCGAACTTGACTACCATGCGCCTTCTTTCGTTCGCTCTTTATGGAAGAGACGTCTGATACCCTGCTCCGTTTCGACGTCCATCCTCCACGCCGAACGGGCTAAACGCCCACAGGGAATGGCTAAGGGCGTCATTTCGCGCTGGAGAAGAGAGCTGTAATCGCCTAGTGAGTATCCGCGATCTTCATGCGGACGTGTCGCCTCTGGTGTGTAGAACTCGCGCTTACAGACAACCTCAAGCTCGGTGCCTGAGGGCCTGAGGGCAACCCAAAAACGCGCCCCAATCGCCTTTCGTCCATCCACCTGCGTCAAACCAGACAACAGTTTTTCGGGACCAAAAGGCGGACCCATCAATACGCGCGTTTAGTCGACACCCCGGGTACGTCGCCACTCATGGAAGATTCAGAGCAGCTCGCGGGAGTCTGCAAGGCACTCCAGCAGGAGCCCAACGCAAACACGGCACTACGAAAGAAGAACGAAGGGCTTATCTTCACCCCCTCAAGGCCTACCGGCTCATTGGAGTACGCCTTTGAACGTCGCCACGGCAAGGGAACACTCTATCCCCCGGACTTCCCACATGGACTCGGAACGGGGAATTGGTGGAAAGATTCGGACGATCTCCGCGCAAGAATGGAGACAGCGTCCCTAGCTTTCAACGTTGGGCAGGATGGTCTTGCTGTTCTTCGCCACGGAAAGGAGAATGGCCCGAATGATCTTCGCCAGGCGACTCAAAAGGTGGACGGACGGCACCGGTTCGGTGGGTGACCCCTTCCCCCCTTCCGGCCTATTCGCGCACGGAGGCCGAGAACGCTATTTCTCTTTTCTCTCCGCATCCGCACCTGCAAAACTGTCGCTGGGGAAAGTGTCATCATCCTGCAGCAACAACCTTCGGTCTCTGCAAGCATCTCGACTCTCGACCTTGGAATTCCGACCTCGACTTCGATCCATCTCACCCACCCATCATTCCTGAACATCTTCGACCTCCGTTGAACCCGGTCATTTTCGAGAGTCCTTCGTGAAGCCTGCCCCCTGCTCCCGAGGCAAGGAACCCCGTGACGTTCCACCTTCGTCCTTTAACCAACTACCGCATGGCCGAGCCTTCGTTATGCGGGGGGAGGAACCGCAAACAGAGTCCGCCTTTGGTGGAAAAGTCTTCAAGGCTCCCAACAACTCCCAGAAGCGGAACCTCGGAAGGACTGGTAGCGGATCTTAACGCCGTGGAGATGATTTGAATGGGAATTGTACATTTGCGATCGGAGCGAACGGGGAAGTGGAGGTAGTGGAAACGTCCCAACTTAGGTGGACGCTCCGATGAGCAAAGGGAGGTCCACCTCAAGGGAGCATGGACAACTGTTTACGCGATGTGCCTGAATCTCAAAGCCGACCGACACACCCTCTGTTTGGCTCCGCCTGCGATGTCGCTCATTCCCCCTCGCCGCTACTCTCTTCTTAGTGCCAGCGAAAAACCAAGTGCGCTCTCAAGCTAGCCTGGGTGAACGTAGATCTTGTCAAGTCCCAAGAACCGAAGATCCGGTCACTGTTCCTTCGACACCTCTGCTCAAGGTCATGGTGCACCAAATCCATCGCTTCACGCCTAAGCCCAAGTTCCGATATAAGGCGCGCAACATGGAGAAGCAAGTGCATTTAACCGAATTCAGCGCCCTCTCCTGGTGCTTATGCGTTGCAATCCGTGTCCGCTCGGTTTCTGGGCGACCATGGTCGGGGACTCGCGCAAGACAACCCAACCGCATCGCTGGCCCACGCGAGCACATCCTCTCGGCTTGGTAAGCACCCCCTCTTGTATTCGATATAACCCGCTGGCTAACTTGTTCTGCATCTCCTTGGCTTCTTTCTTCAACCGGAACCGCCTTCAAGAGGCTTTCTACTTGGAATGCAGCAAGGGATGCAATCCCTCCATGTCGCCGTCTCCGGCCAGCTAGTCTTAACATCGGTCAAGTTGCAACCCCGGCAAACGCGTCTTGTTCGCCGGAACCGGGAATTGAAAGGGTCTTTCCTCTGGCAAACCCCTTCCTCCTAGACAATCGAAGGGATGAGGCACGCGGTTACCTCCCGTTTACTTGGGGCTAGAGCATGGTGCGATAGAACTGCCGGGAACCTTCACCTCGCCTTTCGTCGGTTGAGAAGCATCTCGACTAACCTACCCTAAAATTCCGTCTGACTTCGCGGGGTTCACTCTCTCTGTATGTTCCAAACCTGTCGTTCAAGCTGTTCAACTCGTTGGAGACCGAGGCGTTATGCCGCTATCGATGAAGGCGTTTCCCAACGTATACACTCCCGAGCCTTGTCTCGCGTAGAACTCTGCCGGGAAAAGCGCGCTTCCTTCTGGCTCTTTCAGATTCCTCGATGCCATATCTCTGCAGTGCATACATAACATTTATTCTGACCAGAATGATTGATCTATGCAGAAAGGTCGAATGCCTACATCCAACTAGGCGAGTCCTGACCTTCACTCTAGCGATCGCACGCCCCAAGGTTAGAATAGGCCTCTTGTCCGATCCTTCCTTACCACGCATGGAGATAGGGAGGTTATGGCTGTCCAGCCTGGTGGCGTGAGTTTGCTATTGCAAATACAAATCCCTCTTAAGAACCTTTCTCTTGGAATGTGGTCACCGCACGTGCCTTCCTCAATGATTGTTCGATATTGACGTAAGAAGGGGGATATCTGAGAGGAGTTAGTGAATTTAAAAGATGTGCTGTTAATATCCCGAAGGTCAATCATTTGCGCGGAGGCGGCACTGGATCTAGACACAACGATCGGTGCACGTGGGGCTTCCACGCCCCTCACCACACGGGGACACGCGGGATCTTGATACAGTAACGGAGTTCTTGTCCCATAGCGTAACTCGGAAACTATGGGCCGCAGGCAAAGATCAGTGAGAACCGCCCCGCTCATATCGTAGGGATCCGGTACAGCAACGGCCACTCCTAGACCTGGGCCCTGCATTCAATGACTACTGAATCTACGAACCTTTCTCGAGGTTTCCGTGAGCCGGACTGTCCGGGAAATATTCTATCGACGAACAATTTTTGATCTCTTCCACTCTCCGAGCTTAACGATTTATCAGTAACTCCAACTGGAAGGTTATAAGGCACGGGGCGTGGTCTCTCGGAGGGAACACGCGCAAGCTGCTGGACAAGAGTGGGGTGCGGGAAACCCCCCGCCTCATCCATGAAAGAACCTCTGGCCCAGAGGTTCAAAGCGCATGGGGCTTGGGCTCAGAGATCAGTAATTTTCCGCTCAGGTTTAGGAAGTTCCCTTTAATATCGCCACAAGCCCCGAACGAGAAAGGAACAAGTCTTACATGCCGGCCCTTAATGCAGTTTCTAGGTAGAGGATTAGTTTTTGGTGTCTATGAGGAACATATTTCTTTATGGATTCGAAAAAGAACGATCGTTGCGACTGCAGATATGGGAGTTTGAACGGCCTTAGGATGATCGCCCGATGGTTAGACCAGGAGCACCGCTGTCACTTGGAAACAAAACCTTCGCTGAAGGACTCTTGGAATAGAATTCTCCAGAAGCCAACTGATCAACGAGAGGATCAAAGGCAATCAAAACGTTGAAAGGTTGTACAATTTGACTCTGAATTTCGTGGACTGTTTCGCCCAAATCCACATTCGGCGTTAAGCGTTCCATTCGGGGAAAGAAGGATACCAAGATACTCGTACCGACAGCCACCGGCCCCATTTCGCAAGTCGTTCACCGCAATTACCAACACCACCTCCTTAACAGCGAACGGCCCGCTCATTTCTATCGAGATTCCAATAATTCGAAAAGCTGTGAATCTAGAAGATCGATGCCCAGAGTCCGCCCATCCCCCGTGTATCCATTTGCGGGGCCCAGTTAAAAGCTCATCGCTAGCTCACCCATAACCCGACAGTTCCCTACCCCATCCCCAACCATCTGAGGCTGCCCTCTACCCCCCGGACGACCTCCATTTTTCAACCATTTCTCACCCAAACTTCTCCATGGCGGACACTACGGCCCCCGAGTTCACAGAGGCGTCGAGCCAAAATAAAGCTGTGAGTAGCTATCAGTCCACAACTCACGGAGCTGGACACTGAGGCACTCCATGGAAGCGAGAAGTCCTCAATGGAATATCCCATTACCGAATCGACCCCATCAATATCAGAATGACAGACACATCGCCATGCAAAAGGGGTGGCGAAGGCGTCGTCACAGTTGGAACCATTGAGCTCCCTGGAGAGGCGTCGGCTCGAGCCAAGGTATATATCTCAAAGTTAAAAATGGCCGCAGGGAGGAGAAATACATCCATTGAGACACTCAGAAGCCAGCTCCCGAGACTGAAAGTGGAATCCGAGCATTGGCCGCATGGAGTACCACGGAATTTAGTGGCAGAGATGATCGCGATGTCCCCTGAAGCACTCAACCAATGGTGTCCGAGGGTCGAAGTGGCTGTAAAGATGCTTAAATGGAACCGCGATGACTATGAAGAGTCGGCCAAGCGTCTCAAGGTATGTACTCTCTTCACCCTTTGCCACCCCTCGGTTCACGCTAAAAGTTCCGCACAAGTCCTTCGCACACGAGCTCAGTCTAATGGCAGATCTTTCCCACCCCAACATTGTTGAAATGATCGGCTTTGTGGAGGACATGGAGAATGGTGTTGCTTGGATCATTTTGCCTTGGGAAACCAACGGAAATGTCCGAGATTTTTTGCTTTCAGGCGAGTGGGACCTTCCCGAGCGGATTTCTTTGGTGAGCCCTACGTACAGTGCGATAGAATATTGCATCCTAAGACTGCTTTGGCTCTCTAGATTCAAGATACCGCAAGGGGGCTGGAATACTTGCATAGCCGCCAACCCCCGATTTGCCATGGCGATCTCAAAGCCGTGAGTGGTTATTGCCATAAATGTCAGAGAACGTCAGCTAACATAGCTGTGACTTAGCTCAACATTCTTGTTAACTCCTGTTACCAAGCGGTGATCACCGACTTCGGGTCGGCGCGTATTAAACAACACGTTACGCCAGAAGAGAGGGAAAATGCTTCTATGAAGCCTCGAGAAGCATTGCTCAATTATGGCATATCCGCAAAGTGGACGTCACCAGAGGTTAAATTCGACCTTGCCACTTTCGACCTCACCCTTACTGGGCCCGGGTATTCCCTTCGATGGACAGCTCCTGAGGTGATGGGAGGCGAGGACCAGGATTTGCCAAGCGACATGTGGGCCATCGGGTGGATCGTCTGGGAGGTGAGTACACCATGCACTATCAACGGATGCTCAGCTTCTCGTGACTCAAATTTACGGCTACACATCAGATCATAACAGGTAAAATACCATTTGAAGGGCTAAACACTGAGGGTGCCATCATACATCACACGATCACGGGCACCTTGCCAGCCATCCGGGAGGATACCGACCTGTCCCATGCCCTCATGCTTTGCGCTCTAATGTCGGAATGCTGGATCTCTGTACCAGTCAAGCGGATACATGCTTCTGCTTTCCGACGAAAGGTTGGCATGATAGTGAGTCGTCTAATGAAGTGTGACATATTTGGCTCTGAACTAAGTACCTCTTCGAGCCCTCCACGACTCCTTCAGGATCTGGGTCTGCGGGTCAGAAAGGGCGATCTGCGCTGCTCCTCCTGCAGCGAGGCCAGATCTATGAGCTTCAAGGCGACAATAAGAAGGCTTTGTCTCACTACCAGTCAGCCTTGGGTGTTGCCACTCGAACGGAGGATGAAGCAGCAAAGGGGGAGGCCCTGAGGTATCTTGGGGAGGTGTACCGTAGTCAGTCAAAGCATCATGAGGCGGAACAGGCGTTCATGGAAGCCCATGACATATTCTCTCGCATGAGTAACGATACAGGTGTCGCAATCACATTGAAGGGTCTGGGGCACATTTACTGGATTCAGGCAAAGTATCACCAGGCGGAAAAGGCATTCTCGGAAGCCCATCAGATGTGCTCTCGCAGCGGCCACCAACTAGAGGCGGCAAATGCGTTGCTAGGTCTTGCACAAACCTATAAGGCCGAGTTCAAGCATCATGAGGCGGAGCAGGCATACAGGGACGGCCACGAGTTGCACTCTCGAATTGGCAACGATATGGGTGCCGCGTACGCGTTGGGCGGTCTAGGGCAAATTTATCGCGCTCAGTCAAGGCACCGCGAGGCAGAGAAGGTGTTCGTGGAGGCTCACGAGATTCACTCTCGCATCGGCAACCGTGAGGGTGCTGCACAGGCGTTACGCGGACTGGGACATGCTTATCGAGGGCAGTCGAGGTTCCAGGAGGCTGAGGAGGCTTTCAACAACGCCTATGAAGCCCATCCTCCAGATGGCAATAGCCACAATGCTGGAAACCACTTTCGTAGCCTTGGAATGCTTTATCAAGATCAGGGTCGACAGAACGAAGCGGAGGTCTCCTACCGCCAAGCCCTTGCCGCTTACGATCGTGCGGATCACGCGACTAGTCGAGCCATGACGCTCCTCGGCCTCGGAGTGCTTTACCATGCTCAAGATCGATACTCCGACGCCGAAGAAGCTGTCGCTGAAGCCCTTGCCATCGGGATCAGCCTCGATAACGACCACTTGCGAGCGGATGCCTACTCCGTTCTAACCCAGATCTTCAGGTCTCAATCGAAACACACCGAAGAGCTAGAGTCATTAGTTCAAGCGGGAGGGTCACTCGCCCGGATTGGCCAACATGAACCATACGCAGCAAGTTTGGCTCAGCTCGGCACTACCCACATGGCGCAGGGCATGTATGCCGAAGCAGAGGAGTGTTACCGCCATGCTCAAGCAATATTTTCGAGCATGGGAGAGGTTACCGGTGAAGCAAGCGTTTTGGTTCGACTTGGAGTTTTGTACGGTCGCCAGGGTCGATATGACGAAGCAGAGGAGTGCTTTGCTCAAGCGCGTGCTGCATACGCCATGGTTGCCGACGAGGATGGTGAAGCAAAGGCCCTGGATATGTTGATGGTGGTTTATGGCTCACAAGGCAAGTTCGACGATGCGAAGGCGGCTTCTACCGAAGCTTGCGAAATCTACGCGCAAAGGGGCCAGCCGATGAGTGAGATTTGCGCGATGACTTGGGAACTCTTTCAGGGTTTGGAGTTAGTGTAGCCGTCGGTTCTACCTTCCAAGAAAGTCCGTTTGCGGTTCCGGTTCCGAACCGAACTAGAACCGAACCGCAATAAACCGGGTTCAGAACCGGTTCAACGGTCTTAGAAGGAGTTAGCATGAACGCCCCGAACGGGCATCGAGAAGCGATATAGAGTACCCTCAAAGTGTGTAGATAACGTGATAGAGAAGTTTGAATACACTTCATGCCGACATGTCTACGAATGCGGTATGTGTAATGGGGGGCGGCGTTAGGCTGCGACGATGTCATTCCTCGGATCCATTTGGAAAGCAAAAAGTTGGTCATCATTCGGGAGGCACTATCCGTGTAACTAATATAGCATGTAGATATTTGGCCAAATAAAACCCTAAACTATTGCATGAGAACGAAAAAGAGTACTTTAACTTCCCATATAAGGCATCTGGGCCAGGAACCAGAGGACCGGTTCGGTTCCTGGTTCGGTTCGGTTCTTGAACCAGTTCGACCTCCGAGCAAAGTCGGTTTGCGGTTCCGGTTTCGAACCGAACAGAACCGGAACCGAACCAACAGAACCGGTTTGAGAACCGGCGGTAACACTAGTTTGGAGGAGTCGCTCCTGGTATCGTTGTGTGCAAGCCGTTTCCAGTCTTAACATGAGTCGGTTCTAATCATGTAGGCAATTGTACCTCAACTATTGTGAGCTGGCTAACCATGCTCGCTCGCTGGCTGCCACTTTCAATCTTGGATAGTTTCTGTGGCTCGAGATCTCGGCCGCATCCGAAACCTGTCCCACACTATGACGGATAACGTTGTTCAAAATATCCCTTGTCACCCAGAGTTTTGCATCTCTTCACGTGTGCCTGTCGTCTAATGACCTCCTTATGTAATAACAACGGGGATGCCTATATACACGATGTGTATGTACGTAAACCAGGGGTGATAGCGTGGTTGCATGCGGTGACATCACTCTAACAAAGACAGGATCCTTGGAAAGGGGTTCGAATGGTAAGTGTCATGATGTGAGACGTTCGTAAATCTCAGGGCAACCCGTTCTCCGTTTTCCATGTCTCTCAGCGATTTTGCACGGTCCTCAACATCTCTGTTCGTCTTTGTACCCCCGGTCACCTCTTCCCGTCAGTTGGTACAAATCTTTCCTTGATACATTCGCTCAGGAGGAGTACCATTCATGCCAAGTCTTAAAGATAAAAGTTTTCTCCCCCGGCCTTTTGGCATATCGGCTCGATGGCGTCGGCGAATCCACGATCAACGGGCGCTACACGCCACATGTACAGTGCTTGGATTTTGAGAGACGGATCAGGTTTGGTGCACACTGTATTCGAAATGCCCGTTTGTTCCTGGCCAGGTGTGGGGCTGTTCAAAGTATTACGGCGAACACACCACAGGCAATTAATTTAGGGGAAACATGATGGGGACGAGGAAATACTTCAATTCAGTTCTCTGCGCATGCGGGACATTTAGAAGGGACACATTCTATCTGTTTTCTGAGCGCGGTTCACACTCCACAGACAACCACATGCGAGACAGAAGTTGGACGATTTGAGCTTTCATATTACTTCCTGATTCTGGCCCTGTGGTGTTTGGACCACTCCCGCCACGTTTCTGGGTTTCTGCGCCTCACGAGTCGACCTGAGAGGACAACACCCCTTGAGCCCATCTTAGTGCATTATTGAGTAACAAGAGAAACCGCACACAGCAATACTCAGTTGTAACTGCGCCTCGTACACTGGGAACGAGTCCGGGCGCGTGTGCACAGTCCTGTCTACCTCCAGTCGGCCAACGGCAGAGCGACTCTGATGTGGTACATATTGAGCTGGCCTATAGGTACCCAAAGATGAATCCAGGACAGTATTTATGCCTATCTTGTAATTACATAGCCGATTGAGGAGCCCTGGTACATCTAGCGCAATATTCTGTCCAGGCTTGAGCGCGTTGACAGCTGTTTGCGCGACGCCCCCTGAATTGCCTGAATTTCAACGCTGACTGGTTCTCTACTCTCTCCTCGGCCTGGGCGCGTCACCCATCACTTTTCACTCCTACTCTCTGCTCACACTGCCACCGGATATAAAGCATATTCCCAAACGATATATCTGGAAGAAATAAACTTGATGCCAAGTCTCAATAACCTATCGTCTCGAGTCTCGACCAATCGCCAGTTTCGGGGTCATCGACTTCATCGAATGGTGACTTGCGCGTCACCCTCTAACACCATAGGAGCGCGTCGCAGTCAGTGTACGAGTACATTGGACGACTCTGGCAACCTGTTCCTGGTGTTTATACAGCACGCCCGTGTAAGCACTGGATTACGCTCCATACAGCCTGAAATCCTGACCATCGTCATTTCACCTGTAGTTAATCTAGAGGACATGGTAGATTCCGGGACTGTAAATTTGATCAAGTCCATAACTGCGGTTCAACGGTGTCGGAGTCGTTGGCAGAACTTCTCGAGCGGGATCACCCAGCAGCCCTCGTTCCCCAGCGACACCACTTTTTTGCAAGCACGACTCGCCGGCAAACTCGAATAGCGTCCTCGTTCTTTCGTTCGCCCTTTAGGAGGAGAGGACCGATACTCTACTCCGCTTCGACGTCCCTGCTCCACGCCGAACAGGCGAAACGCCACCAGGGAATGGATAATATGAGTGTCATTTGGCCCCGGAGAATGGACCTGCTCTCGCCTAGTGAGTCCCCGCGATCTTAATGCGGACATGTCGCCTCTGGCCTGTAGACTCGCACTAACAGATAACCTCAAGGTTGCCGCCAGAGACCCGCCACCCGCTGCCTTGGGACAACACAAAACACGCCGCAATCGTTTTGCTCATCCCCACCGACGTCAAGCCAAGCGCCAATTTTGAAATCGAGGAGCGGGACCATCGATAAATGCGTTCCATTGAACGCGCTCAAGGGTACAGGCGTAAACCCTAGGGCATCGCGGCCGACGGAAGAAGATTCAGTCGCAGCTCGCGGGATTCTGCGACACACACGAGCAGCAGCCCGACGACGCGAGCACGGCACTACGAAAGAAGAATGAAGAGCTTATCGTCGCCGCCTTGGGACCTCTACCGGGTCATTGGTCTGCGCCTTTGAACGCCGCCGCTGCAACGGAACAGACCATCCCGGACTCTCTGCGTGGCCTCGGAACGGGCGACTTTGTGGAAGTATTCGGACGAACCCCCGCCCAAGGATGGAGAGAGCGTCCCTATCTCTACCGCTTGGGAAATATCATCTTGCCGTTCTTCGCCACGGCAAACGAGCACGGCGAGCCCAACGACCTCTAAGGTGGACCGCCGGCACCGGTTTGGCGCGTGACCCCCTACACCTTGCAGCCCTATTCGTCCCCGGAAATCGAGAGCGTCATCTCCATTTGGTCTTCCGCATCCGCAGCTGCAAAGCCTGTGGGTGGGGAAAGCATCTTCATCGTGAAGCAATAAACTTCGGTCCTGCAAGCATCTACAACTCCCGGGCCTCGACTTCGATCCGCCCCAACCCACCCATCATTCCTGAACATCTTCAGCCTCCGTTGAACCTGGCCATTATCGTGACTGTCTGGTGGAGCCCGCCCCCTGCTCCCGAGGGAGGAAAGTCAAACCTTCGTCCTTTATCCAACTACGGCACCGGCCAAGGCGACCGTTTCGCTATGCAAGAGGAGGAACCCACGCGCGACGGTCCGTCTTTGTTGGAAAGGTCTTCAGAGCTCCCATCAACTACCAGGAGCGGGACCTCAGGAGAACTGGCACAAGATCTTAACGCCGTGGAGATGATTCGAAAGAAGATTACGCGCACTGGAGGTTTTGCGATCGGAGCAAAAGGGGACGTGGGGAAAGCGGATACCTCCGACCTTCGGTGGATGCTTCAACCACCGAGAAGAGTAGGAGAATGCAGCTGAAGGAGTGGTACAACTGCTTGGGCGGCGTTCATCGTTAAGCGCTTGGAGCTCCCTCTCCTCAGACGGATCCCATTGGGGGTTGCTCAGCACTCTCAAACAACGGGTCGAACTGGCACTGTGAATGGCCCTTCACAACCAAAGTCGGCCGAAGATCACCCCATCTGGACTCCGTCTAGCGTTTTTTACATCTAAGGTTGGAAGTAAGCTCGAGCGGAGCGATGGGCAAATTTTGGAATTGGTGTCGTATGTACCCTCACGAACTGCTTTGGGTGAATACCGCTGGCGTTCAACTATAATGCAGCGTAAGTGATGTCAAGTCTCTCATAGCATACCTTGCCCAAACCTTTGCTGCTCTTTATACAGGATCACATCCACCTAGCCAACGGACCCGCTCGGTGGGAACTTCTCGAAGACGGCTTCCAACTTGAACCGCTCCATCCTCTCTATCGAATTCCTTGGCGAACGCTACCCTAAACGTAATCTTCTTGACTCGGATGTAGCGGTCCCTGGGTCCCGATGTTCGAGCGTTCGCATCCTGCCAGTCTAGCCGCTGCTCTCGCTTTGTCGTATCGGGAGGCGGCGCGGGACCTCCACTTAGGGAAAAGCGACGATAGCGTAGAAGCTAAAAAACCGGCCTCGGAACCGATTTCGGGAGGAACGGGAACGTCGAGGTTATGAAGGAGTCCTCAACGCCGGCGATTGGTCTCGGTGCGGTCATGGAGGCTCGCTCATGCCCAACCTTGAAAGAGCCGGATCTAGCCCTTTCATCCTCTCCGAGCGTGATAAAGGTGGTTCCGACGAGGACCGGAAGGAGCATTCCTATCACCTTGCATACCTTCTCCACCGGTCCATTCCGTCCAGGCCAGCATCGGGCTTTGGAGACTCGAGTTGTGAAAATCCCCAGAGACTGTTCCTCCACAAGTCCGTTCGCCTCCTTCTCACTCGGCGATCTCTTGCAACCGGACCGGTTCTCCTCAAAACGCTCCCCGAGACGATACACGTGGTTTCTGGATCGGCCACCTCGTTCAGACTGGGCGAACTAGCCTCCTGTATCGGACCTTGCAGTGCATGGCCTGCTCGGGAGGCTTCACGCAAAGGTGTCGACTTTGGGTGGGATATACCAGCGCCGCTGGGAGAAGACAACTGCCAACAGCAGAATGAGTCGATGCGTCTAACAGGGCGGACAGCGATTTCGCTCTAATTGAGGACCGGGATGGGGAAGGAGAACGGGAGAGCGGATCGGGAAATCACTGGTCTACTTGGGGGCCACAGCGGCAAGCAACTCGACTCACTTCCCTCGGCTTCGAATCCAGTAGCGACATCAAACTTGCATGAGGTTCACGACGATCCTTCGACCTCGTTTTTGGCGTCGATCTCCAGACTTGGAAAGCCGGAAACGCGTCTCGGTCTCGCCCCGCTTCTTTCATCCGCAATCCAAGTTCGGTACTCTACACCTTCGAGTTCCTATCAACACCTTTTTCGTGGAGAAGTTGCAGTCTCTAGTCGTGAAGGATGCGGCAGCGCTCGTATTCTTCGAATTCCAGCCAAGATGTTTCGCGAAAACCCGGTTCGGCCTTCCCGGCGGATCGCCTCCTAAATCTTCCAGGTGCACTCGCCTCTAGGAACAAAGTCTATCGTTTTCGCGCGGAGCACCAACCTCACTTTCAACCAAGTGGAACTCCCGCCGCCGGTCCTCGTCTCATCGTTCCATCGTCAGGACTTCAGCTCAGATTCAACAAGGCAGCGAGTAGGGAACGACCAGGCACTGAAGTCCGACACAGGGAACTGGAAGAGTTGTGAACATCTCGCAATCGACTCAAGCCCCCCATCCCCTTTAGGCCATTGGTTCAAGTCCGTGCATCCTTGTGGGTCCATTGGAAAGGCAAAGGGAACGCCATCCTGAGGTTCAACGTCGCCCCAGACAAACGAATTAGTGGGAATGTGGAGGAGACTTTCGCGCGTCCTATGGAAGAGTTGGAATACGTGGTTTGATCAGGATGGTCTGGCTATCGCCACGAGGGATAGGGGGATAGTACCACCTCGAAACAGCCACGGCGTCTCGGGTGGGTCCGCAAGTTAGACGTTCTCCAACCCGTCAACGCCACCGGAGAGTACGGGCCATAATAATCAGCACTTGCAACCGCAAAAGCCGTTTTTGGGGGAAACGGTGCCAACAGGCGGCAAGCCACATCACATCAGTCCAGCAGGCCGCGTCAAACTTCCTCCCGCCTTGTCAACTGCAGCCGGCCCTCACTCATTGCCGAAGAACTGCAGCCGGCCCTCACTCATTGCCGAAGAACTGTAGAACAGAACCAATCTGTAAAGCCGAACACCGTCATCGGTAGGAGAAGACGTTAGGATTCTGGGATGGAATTGGTCGGTGAGGAGCGGGATGCCGCCTAGGTTGAATAGGGAGATTTCGGCCAATGTAAAGACCGTTCATAGTGGCTCTCGCAGGTTTGAATGACCGAGAGCATGCCCTCGACTATGTGCAACTTGTAACAGTTGGCCTCGGAGTTTCCCCTCCATCGGTGGGGCAAGACCAGCGCAAAGGCCACTTGCAGGAAGGAAGTCTTCCCAGCCATGGCGCGCCTGGACTATTTGTGTCTTGTGGACGGAGTACCTTCGATGCGATGCAGAGTGCTGGCTCTGTCGTTGGAGGTGAGGGCGTGCGCGGCCGATGGAACCAATGAGGTCGACTCCCCATGAGTGGCGCACTTCAGGCCTAGACACTATGGAGTTAGCTTGTACAACGTTTGATATTGGCTGGGAAGTGAATGAATACTTTTGTTTGTGGCTTGCACTGGAGCGAAATTAGGCAGATTTGGTTATCACAACAATAATCAGGCACATGCAATACAGTTGCAGTCGAGCACTCGCGGTTTGAAGGACAATGGGAAGCCGTAAACAAAATCGTATGAATACAACCAAGCCAAACGGATCCCCCGCGCAAGGCTTGTCCAATTCAAGCTGGTATCATCGCGCCACCTGACGCGCAACACCTCTTCCTCCACAACCTTCCAGTACCCCGCGATGAAAGTTGCATCAAAATGGAGATGAACCTACCACATTTGCAAGAAAGGCTGTACGGGGTCAAGTTATTCAGGCGTTTAGTGACCTTGAACCGACCTCGACTCGCAGGCAATAGCGCGTGATCGAATGTCAGAGGAGCACCATTCTTGAAGAGGGTGTGAGTCTGACTTGGGTACAGTACCGGCGCGTGCTGAGCTTCGAGGGTGGAGTGGTGGACCAGATGCATCGCGAGCTGGGAATGGAGAAGGACGAGGGGTTTAAGGTAGTTGAGGCCAGATAGCAGGTTTCAACTATGCACGAGAGAAGTGAGTGACATATGGCGCGTGTATTCAGTCGGCCGAGTGGCGGAGGGAGGAGGGAGTGAGGGGAATTAAGGGTTATACTCAGGCCTGGCCATCCTAGGGATTGATCAGGGAACGACCCCAAGCCGTCTCCCGTTTAAGAGACGACCAGCGACCCATCCTCTATGCCTTAGCCCCGCGAGCAGCCCCAATCAAACGGAACCACCTTCAAGAGGCCTTCTACTTGGAATGCAACGGGGGATACAGTCCCTCCGTATCGTCGTCTCCAGCCAGCTCAACATCGGTCCAAGTTGCAACCGCGGCAGACGCGTCTCGTTCGCCAGGACCGGGCATTGAAAGGGTCTTTCCTCTCGCAAGCCCCTTCCTCCTAGACAATCGGAGAGATAAGGCAAGCGGTTACCTCCCGTTTACTTGGAGCTAGAGCATGGTGCGATAGAACTGCCGGGAACCTTCACCTTCGATTTTCTTGAGAAGCATCTCGGCTACCCTACCCCTAAACTCCGCTTGACCCCGCCCGGTTCGCTCTCTCTGTATGTTTCCATCTTGTCGTTGAAGCCGTGCAACTCGTTAGAGACCGAGGCGCTATGCCGCTATCGGTGAATGCGTTCCCAACGTTTACACTCCCGAGGCTTGTTTTCGCGTGGAGCTCTAGCAGGAAGCGCGCGCCTCCTTCTGGCTCTTTCAGATTTCTCGATGCGATATCTCTGCAGTGGAGACACAACATTTATTCTGATCCTCAATTATTGATGCACGCAGGAAGGTTGAATGACTACATCCAACTAGGCGAGTCCTGACCTTCTCTCTAGCGACCGCACGCGCCGAGGTTAGAATAGGCCTCTTGTACGATTCTTCCTTACCCGGTATGGAGATACGGAGCTTATGGCTGTCCATACTGGTAGCGCGAGTTTGTTATTGCAACACAAGTCCCTCTTAAGAAACTTGTCTTGGAATGTGTTCATCGCACGTGCCTTCTTCAATAATTGACCGATACTGACATAAGAAGGGGGATATCTGAGAGGAGTTAGTGAGTTTACAGGATTGTTAAGATCCCGAAGGTCAATGATTTGCACGCAGACGGCACTTGATCTAGACACACGATCAGTGCACCTGGGACTTCCACGCCTCTCACCACACGGGGATCTTAGGGATCCGGTAGCGCAACGGCCACTCCTAGACCTTGGCGGTGCATTGACCGAGAAATATTCTATCTATGAACAGTTCTTGATCTCTTCCACTCTCCGAGCTTAACGATTTACCAGTAACTCCAACCGGAAGGTGGTAAGGCACGGGGCGTGATCTCTCGGAGGGAACACGCGCAAGCTGCTGGACAAGAGCGGGGTACGGAAAACCCCTCGTCTCACCCATGAAAAGAACTTCTGGCCCAGGGTTCATGCGGCTTGGGCTCAGAGATCAGTCATTTTCCGCTCAGCTTTCGGAAGTTCCCTTTTATATCGCCACAAGCCCCGAACGATAAAGGAACAAGCCTTAAATGCTGCTATTCATGCAGTTCTAGGCAGAAGTTTAGTTTGTGGTGTCTATGAGGGACCTATTTCTCTATGGATTCAAAAAAGAACGATCGTTGTGACTCCAGATACATATGGGAGTTTGAACGGTCTTAGGATGATCGTCCGATTGTTAGACTAGGAGGACCGCTGTCACTTAAAGAAAAACCTTCGCTAAAGTACTCTTGAAAAAGAAGTTTCATAGAAGCCAACTGATCAACAAGAGGATCAAAAGCAATCAAGACGTTGAAAGCTTGTGCAACTTGGCTCTGAATTAATTTAATCCACATTCGGCGTGAAGCAAGAAACCTCCCTTCCATTCGGGGAAAGACCAAGATACTGGTAACGACAGCCAGCAGCCCCATTTCGCGGGTCGTTCACCCCAATCGCCAACTACACCTCCTTAACAGCGAACGACCCGCTCATTTCTATCGAGATTCCAACAATTCGAAAACTTGTGAATCTAGAAGAGCGATTCCCGGAATCCGCCCATCCCCTGTGTACCCATTTACGGGACCCAGTTAAAAGCTTACACATCGTCTTCGCTAGCTCACCCATAACCCGACAGTTCCCTACCCCATCCCTACTCATCTGAGGCTACTCTCTACCCCTTGGACCACCTCTACTTCTAGCTCTCACCGAAACTTCCCCATGGCGGACACTATGGCAGCCGAGTTCACAGAAGCGTCGAGCCAAAACAAGGCTGTGAGTAGTTATCAGTCCGCAACTCACGGAGCTGGACGCTGAGGCAGTCCATGGAAGCGAGAAGTCCTCAATGGAATATCCCACTACCGAATTGACCCCATCAATATCAAAATGGCAGACACATCGCCATGCAAAACGGGTGGTGAAGGCGTCGTCACAGTTGGAACCATTGAACTCCCTGGAAAGGCGTTGGCTGGAGCCAAGAGATATATCTCTGTGTTAAAAATGGCCGCAACGATGGCAAATGGATCTCTTGAGGATCTCAGAAGCATTCTCCCGAGAATGAAAGAAGAATGCGAGCATTGGCCGCATGGAATGCCACTGAATTTGGCGGCAGAGATGATCGCGATGTCCCCTGAAGGACTCAACCAATGGTGTCCCAAGGTCAAAGTGGCTGTAAAGATGCTTAAATGGAACCGCAATGACTATGAAGAGTCGGCCAAGCGTTTCAAGGTATGTATTTTCTTCACCCTTTGGCACCCGCAGTTCACGCTAAAAGTTCCGCACAAGTCCTTCGCGCACGAACTCAGTCTAATGGCGGGGCTTTCCCACCCTAACATTATTGAAATGACCGGTTTTGTTGAGGACATGGAGAACGGTGATGCTTGGATCATTTTGCCTTGGGAAACCAATGGAAATGTCCGAGATTTTTTGCATTCAGGCCCCGAGTGGGACCTTGCCGAGCGGATTTCTTTGGTGAGCACTGCCTACAGTGCGATAGAGCATTATATCCTAAGACTGCTTTGGCTCTCCAGATTCAAGATACCGCAAGGGGGGTGGAATACCTGCATAGCCATCAACCCCCGATTTGCCATGGCGATCTCAAGTCCGTGAGTGTGTAGTGAATTAGATTCCAGAGCACCTCAACGAACACAGCCGTGACTTAGCTCAACATTCTTGTCAACTCCTGTTACCGAGCGGTTATCACCGATTTCGGTTCAGCGCGTATTAAGCAACACGTTGCGTCAGGAGAAAGAGAAAATCCTTCCGAGAGGCCTCGAGGAGCAGTGGTCAATGATGGCAGAGCCGCAGAGGGGACTTCACCAGAGGTTAAATATGACCCTTCCACCTCTGGTCTCACCCTTACTGGGCCCCTATATTCGCTTCGATGGGCAGCTCCTGAGGTGATGGGTGGCGAGGAGCAGGATTTGCCAAGCGACATGTGGGCTATCGGGTGGATTGGCTGGGAGGTGAGTACACCATGTACTATCAGCGGATGGTCACCTTTTCATGGTTCAAATTTACGGCTAAACTTCAGATCATAACCGGTAGAATGCCATTTGAAGAGTTGAACACCCAGGTGGCCATCATACATCACACGGTCAGGGGCAAATTGCCAGCCATCCGGGAGCATGCCGACCTGTCCCATGTTCTCAGTCTTTGTGCTCTAATGTCGGAATGCTGGCACTTGGAACCATGGAAGCGGATCGATGTATCTGCTTTTCAACTGAAGGTTGGCATGATAGTGAGTACTCTAACGCAGAGCGACAGGTTCGGCTAAAGACTAAGCACCTTCTTTAAGCCAGCCTCAACACCTTCGGGCGCCGAGCCACTCGGTGCAGGGGCACAGAAAACACGATCTGCGGCTCTCCTCCTCGAGCAGGGGCAAATCTACGAACTTCAGGGCGACAAAGAGAAGGCTTTGTATCACTACCAGGCAGCCATGGATGTTGCCATTCGAACGAAAAATGAAGAAGCGAGGGGGCATGCCCTGAGACATATTGGCCATGTTTACCGCATTCAGTCAAAGCATAACGAGGCGGAACAGGCGTTGATGGAAGCCCAGAACATATACTCTCGCGCGGACAGCGATCGAGGTCCCGCAAGCGCCTTGGGCGGTCTGGGGCACGTGTATAGGATTCAGGCAAAGTATCACCAGGCGGAAAAGGCATTCTCGGAAGTGCTCTCTTGCAGCGGCGACCAATTACAAGCGGCAAATGCGTTGCTAGGTCTTGCACAAACCTACGGGTCCCAGCTCAAGCATGGTGAGGCGGACCAGGCATACATGGACGCCCACGAGGCGCACTCGCGAATTGGCAACGATATGGGTGCCGCGTACGCGTTGGGCGGTCTAGGGGAGATTTATCTCGCTCAGTCAAAGCATCGCGAGTCGGAGAAGGTGTACCTGGAATCTCACGAGATTCACTCTCGCATCGGCAACCGTGAGGGTGCCGCACACTCGTTGCGTGGACTGGGACATACCTATCGAGCGCAGTCGAGGTTCCAGGAGGCTGAGAAGGCTTTCAACGATGCCTATAAAGCCCATCCTTCAGGTAGCAATCTCAAAGATGCCGCGAACCAAATTCGTAGCCTTGGAATGCTTTACCAAGACCAGGGCAGACACAACGAAGCGGAGGTCTCCTACCGCCAAGCGTTTGCCGCTTACGATCGTGCGGATCACCCTACCAGTCAAGCCCTAACGCTCCTCTCCCTCGGAGAACTCTATCACGCTCAAGCCAGATACTCCGACGCCGAGGAAGCTATCGCTGAAGCCCTTGCCATCGGGGTCAGCCTCGATTGCGACCACTTGCGAGCGTCTGCCTACTTTGCTCTAGTCCGGATCTCCAGGTCTCAATCGAAACACACGGAAGAGATAGAATCATTAATTCAAGCGGGAGAGTCATTCGCCCGGATTGGCCGACATGAAGACCACGCAAAAATTTTGGGTCAGCTCGGCGCTACCCACATGGCGCAGGGCATGTATGTCGAAGCAGAGGAGTATTACCGCCATGCTCAAGCAATATCGTCGAGCATAGAAGAGGCCACTGGTGAAGCAACTGTTTTGGTTGCACTTGGAGTTTTGTACGGTCACCAGGGTCGACATGGCGAAGCGGCGGAGTGCTTCGCTCAAGCACGCATCGCACGTGCGGCTGTTGCCGACGAGAGCGATGCAGTAAAGGCGTTGGATACGTTGATAGGGTTATCCGCGTCACTACGGAAGCCCAAAGATGCGAAGGTGGCCCTTATGAAAGCTTGCGAACTCCTCTCCCAAAGCGGCGAACACGCACTGCACGCAGACACTTTGAAACATCTCGGCGACATCCACGTGGAGGAGGGCACGTACGTCGAAGCAGAGGAGTCTTACCGCCATGCTCAAGCGATATTCTCGAGCCTAGAAGAGGCTCCTCGTGAAGCAGACGTTCTAGATCGACTTGGCATTTTGTACGTTCGCCAGGGTCGACATGACGAAGCAGAGGAGTGCTTCGCTCAAGCGCGTGTCGCATACGCCATGGTTGCCGACGAGGACCGTGAAGCAAAGGCCCTGGATAAGTTGATGGGGGTTTATGCCATGCAAGGCAAGTTCGTAGATGCGAAGGTGGCTTGCATGGAAGCTTGCGAAATGTACGCGCAAAGGGGCCAGCCTATGAGTGAGTTGTGTGCACACATTCGGGAACTTCTTCAGCGTTTGGAGGAGTCGCCCCTGGAAATGCTGTCTGCAAGGCCTTTGCAGTCTTAACAGTAGTGGCTTTTGATCAGGTAGGCGGTTGTACCCCCACTTTTGTCAGCGGGCTAACCATGCTCGCTCGCTAGCTGCCAATTTCGGTGTTGCATCATTTCTGCGGCTCGAGATCTCGGGCGCTTTGGGGATCTGTCGCACTGTATAACGTAACACGTTGTTCAAACACATCCGTCACCCGGAATCTATACCTCTTCACGTGTGTCTGCCGTCTAATGACCTCCTTGTGTAATAACAAATGGGATACCTATATACACGACGGATCTTGATTTACTATGCTATGTCCAACATATACGTGGCGTGATAATGTGGTTGCATGTGATGACACCCTCTAGCAGAGACAGGATCCTTGGAAAAGGGTTCGAATCGTAAGTATATCATATTGCGAGACGTTCCTAAATCTCGGGGCAACCAGCTCTTCATTCTCGATGTCTCTCAGCGATTTGGCAAGGTTTTTAACATCTCTTTTAGACTGTGTGCCCCGGTCACCTCTTGCTGTCAGCCGGTACCAATCTTTCCCTCACACATTCGCTCAGGAGCAACACTCTTCATGCCAAGTCTTAAAGACCAAGGTTTTCCCCTCAGCCACTTTGGTACATCGCCTCGATGGCGTCGGCGAATCCACGATCAACGGACGCTGCATGCACACCACAATGTTAGCTCTCTTCTGATTATGAGAGATGAATAGGAGTTGTTGTGCACTCTATTCAAACCGCCCCTTTGTTCCTGGCGTGGGTGTGGGGCTGTTGAAACTATTACGGCGAACACAAAACAATCAATTGATTGAGGGACAACAATGCGAGGGGGTAAACAATTCGCTGCGTGTGCGGGACATTTGGTTTCGAAGGGACGCATTGAACTACGTTCTTGTTTTCTGAACTCATCAGCGTGCAGAGAGGTGAAAATGCAAGAGGGAACTTGGACAGTTGGGGGTGCACTGGTCCCCTCGCGCCGAATTTCCTAGTGGCGTGCCTACATATTTACGGAGGGCGGCCCAACTTGGCGTCTTCTTGGGCACCCCCGGGTCAGACGGTCTTCCTATTGTGTCGCGGTCGGTTGGAGCGGGGTGAGCTGCGCGTCGACGTTCGCGTCCCTCTCCTTTCGGACAACATGAGCTCGAGAGCGACCCTGGCGCGGTACATATCATCAGTCAACTCTACAAGTACCTAAGTGTGGATATGTTATGCGTAGGCTTTCCGTGTCACGCACGGCGGCAGTGCAAGATTCAGGGTGCGGTGGACTAATGGACAACCAGTTTGGTCGACGTTCCTGAATCTCAACCCCGACTGATTCTCTCCAGTCCTCGGCCTTGGCTTCATCTTCAGCGCCTCTCATCACCTCTCCCCCCTACTCTACTCACACCGCCGCCGGATACAAAACGCACTCTCAAGCTATCTCTTGGAAAACATCCTTCATGTCAAGTCTTAAAAACTCAACCATCAAGGGTAACTGCCTTGTCGACACATCGGCACGTCGTGGTCATCGATTTCATCGAGCGGTGCTCCACGCCTCAGCCCGTATTCCGATAATAGGCGCCTGATATCGAGGAACGAGTCCATCTAACGGCTTCAAATACGTGCTTCCGGTGGATGTACGTCACGCCCAGGTGAGGATTTGGCATCTCATTTCTCATATCCCACAAACCGAATACCGACCGTCATCGCTTCATCTCTATACAATCAGATCTGGGGGATATGGGAGACTAAGAGGCTCTGGTTTTGAGAGACTTCATAGGCGTGTTGCCATCGTTCGGCACCAGACCCGGCGACCTCCTGGCTATCGCTTGAACGGAAACCTTCACCTCCCGCAACACTATTTCTTTCTCAAGCGTGACTCGCTGGAAAATCTGGCGCGCCCGCTCGTTCTATCGTTCGCGGCTCTGGCGGAGAGGACTAAAACCCTTCTCCGGTTCGACTGTGTTCCTGCAGGTGAGAATCGCCGAAGACCGTTATTTCGTCACGCCGATGAGAGCCTTACTGACCGGGTGCATTTTCGTGAACTTTTTATGGACGTTCGCCTTCGACGCCTAAACTCGCGCCAACAAGGTCGCTGCCGCTCGCTACCTGAACACCACAACACGACCCAAATCGTCCTATTCATCTCTGCCCGCGCAAAGGCAGAAGATCTTTCGGGACAAAGAGACAGACCATCGATACGTGCGTCCCGTCGGCGCGCTCAAGGATCCAGACGCAGACACCGGTCATCAGTCGCGGGGGAGGGGAGGGTATCAGTAGCCGTTGGATTTTTACGAGACGACCAGCAGGGGGCCTACGCAAACGCAACACCCCGACAATCGGAGAGGAAGAACGAAGAGCTTATCGCCCCCGATGCTCTCTTATCCATGCTCAGGGATTGCCTGAACCTTTCCACCGACTCTCCCTCCGAGCTAACCATGCATTTGCGGTTCCCTTAGCCGCGTCGATTCAGCCAGGGCCGACGTGCGAGATGTGGAGTAACGACCTATGGTCTCGAGCCCCCCATCCTTACTTTGGGCAGGATGGTCTTGCTGCCCTCCGCGACGGAAAACGGGAACGGTCGTCCGGATGTTCTTCAAACCGCGACTCAAAAGGGTGGACCGACGGCACCGGTTTTGGCGTGGTGGACGCGTCACACCTTCCAGCCTGTCATCGTCACCGGAGAACAATCGCACTACTTCCCTTCGCTCTCTATGGCCGCAGCCGCAAAAGTCGTGGGTGGGGAAAGTATCTTCATCGCGAAGCAACATAACTCAGTCCTGCGAGAAACCCACCCCTACCCCCTCAAAGAGCACACTCCCACACGTTGCGGTTCAAGCTTTCCCGGCGTCTCACCGAAACGACAAAGAGTTCCTGGCTGCTGTACCTGAGGAAGTTCTCACCTTTTAGCCCGGTTGTTATAAATAGGACAAGATCGCCGTCGACGCAAACTGCAAGCCGCTCGCAGTTCCAGGAACCAAGTTCACCGGTGCATGCTTTGCAGCCGAGCGCTTCCCACTCAAGTCCTTTCTCTCCAGACGGACTATAGTTTGGTCTTCTCGAACTGTAAGCAGTCAGTCGGCTCATTCTGCCGTCTTTGATCGTGCTGTTAATCATCTTGATAATAGCGACGGGCCGCAACGGACGATCCGACTCCACCAACATGCATGATTTTCAACCTCGACCTCGGCCCGCCTCACTCATCCATCACTCCGTAATATCTTTTGGTCTACGCTGAACTCGGCCGTTTTCGTGCGTTTCTGGTGGTGCCTGTCCCCCGTCCCCCGAGAAGACGAACACGCGAAGCTCCCACCTTCGTCCGTTAACCGACCGCCACACCGACCAAGGTAGCCGCTCCGCTCTGCAGGAGGAAGATCCGCAACGGTCTCACCAACTCCAGAAGCGGAACTTGTTCTCCACCTCCCGCGCGTCCTTCTACTTCAACCTTTTTTCGTCCAATCTAAGGCGCGTCTCCGCAGGACCCCCCCCCTTCTTTCGCGAAATTGGATTTTTCGCGGAGTTCGTCGATTCACTCCCCTCCGACTTTCAAATTCAACAACACCATTAAATGCCCGCGTGCGCCCGCAACACTCCTGGCCTTCGCTTTTGGGAGCCAATCTCCGGTACGGGGACGCGCGTCGGAAAACGTTGAACCCCCCTACCTCGCAAACTGCTTTTCAGCCGTTCACAAGTCCGTACCCCCAACAAAAGTGGCGCTCCTATCAAGTTGCTTTCGCGGAACGAATCTCAGGCTCTGGGTCGGACGGAGCGATGGGGCAAATTTTGGAATTGGTGTCGTATGGACTACTCGCGAACTGCTTCTGGGCGAATACTGCTGGCGTTTCAACCATAGGCCAATGTAAGTGATGTCAATTCTCTCATAACATACCCTGTTCGAACCTTTGCTGCGCTTTATACAGGATCAGATCCACGATGGCCAAAGAAACTGCGCGGCGGAAACTTCTTGAGGACGGTCTCCAACCGCTCCGCCCTCTCTATCCATTACTCAGCGACTCTACCCCAACCTTAATCGTCTCAACGTGGACGTAGCGGTCCCTGGGTCCCGATGTCCGAGCATTCGCCTCCTGCTGGTCGAACCGCTGCTTTCGCTTTGTCGCGTCGGAACACGGCGCAGGACCTCCACTTAGGGAAGCCTTCTACCAGAGCGAGGACGACGTAGAAGCTATGGAGCGGCCCTATGACCGATTTCCGGAGTAGCGGGAACGTCGGGTCACGCCGTCCTCTTCGCAGGCGATTGGTCTCGGTGCGGTCATTGCGGCTCGCTTCTGTCCAACCTTCAAGAGCAGATCTAGCCCTTTCATCCTCTTCGAGCACGACAAAGATGGTTCCAACGAGGAGGCGAAGAAGCATTCCTACCACCTTGCATACCTTTCCCCGCCGATCCATTCCGTCCTGGCCAGCATCGAGTTCTCAAGATCGTCAAACACTGATCATCCAGACCAACCAAAGCCCGCTCGCCTCCTTTTCAATCAGCGATATCTTGGAACTGGACTGGTCTTCGTTAAAGCGTAGCTCGAGGCCCTAGACGGGGTTTCTGGATCGTCCACCTCGTTCAAACGGGGGGGAACTAGTCCACGTGTTGGACCTTGCAGCGTTTGGCCTGCTGGGGAGGCTTCACGCAAAGGTGGCGACTGTGAGTGGGATATACCAGCGGCCACCGGGAGAACACGACTGCCAACGGCAGAAGGCTTCAATACGACTAGGAGCACAGAGAGCGAAGCCGCTCTGATTGAGGATCCCGATCGGGGTTGGCTTGGGAGTGACATCGGCAAGCAACCCGTCGAATTCGAATTCAGTCGCGACGTCAAACCTACACACGAGGTTCAAGATTCCCCCTCGGGCATCGTTTTTGGCGCGCGGATCTCGAGCCTTGGGACTCGGAAAAGTGTACTCGTCTCGCACCGCCTTTTTTTTTTGAGGCACAAACCAAGTTCGGTACCCGATCCGTTCGTGCTCCTGTCAACGTCTATTTTTCGCCGAGAAGGTTGGAGCCCCTACTCGTACAGGGTGCGGCAGCGGTCGTATCCTTCGAAATCTCGGTGACGACATTTCGCAACAGCCGGTTGGGCCCTTCCGGCGAATCGCCTTTCACATCTTCAAGACAGCACTCGCCTCTGTGAACGCAGTACATCGTTTTCGCGCGGAGCACCAACTTCACTTTCGAACAAGCGGGACCCTAGTTTCGGACGTGCCACCGGTCATCGTCTCACCGTCTTATCGCCGGTCGCCGTACGACTTCAGCTCAGATTTTACAAGGCAGCGAGTAGGCAACGACCCAAGCACCGAAGTCCGACATAGGGAGTGGAAGAGTTTTGAACATCTCGTGATCGACTCAACGCCCCCGCCCCCCTTATTGGCCATTGGTTCAAGTCCATGCGTCCTTTTAGGGGCATCGGAAACGCCGTCCTAAGGTTCTACGTCGTCCCAGATGAATGAATTGCTGGGAATATGGAAGAGACTTTTGCGCGTCCTATGCAATTGTTGGAATAAGCGATTTGATCAGGATGGTCTGGCTTTCACCGCGACGGATGTGGGGATAGGACCACATTCAAGCAGCCACGGCGTCTCGGCTGGGTCCGCAAGTTGGACCTTCTCCAACCCGTCAGCGCCACCGGAGAGTAGTGACATGGTCATCAGCATCTGCAACCACAAAAGAGGAAGCCGCGCCAACAGTCGGCAATCCACTTCGCATCAGTCCAGCAGGCCCCGTCGAACTTCCTCAGCTGCGGTCGACCCCCAAGCATCGCCGAGGTGGTGTGGAATAGAAGTCACTTGTAGGACCGAGCATCATCATCGGTAGGAGAAGGTTCGAAGACGTTGGGGTTCTGGGATGGAATTGGGCTGTGAGGAGCGGTACGCCGCCTAAGGCTAGGTTGAATAGGGGGTTTTCAGCCAATGTGAAGGCGGTTCATAGGGACCCCTCGCAGGTCTGGACGACCAGGAGCATGCTCTCGACTATATAATGTGCAACTTGTACACGGAGAACACCTGGCCTCGGAGTTTCGTCTCCATGGGTGGGGCAGGACCAGCGCAAAGTCCACTCATAGGAAATCTTCCCGACCATGAGCGCGCCTGGACCATTTGTGCGTTGTGGACGGAGTATCTTCGACTAGGTCTGGAGTGCTGGGTCTGTCGTTGGCCATGGATGTGAGGGCGTGCGCTACCGATGAGGACAGCCCGTGAGTGGCGCACCCCAGGCCTGGACACTTGTCTCAGTCGATGGAGGTGCCTTGTACAACGTTTGATATTGGCTAGGAAGTGAAATGAATACTTTTGTTTGTGGCTTGCACTAGGGCGAAATTAGGCAGATTTGGTGGACACATGTTATCACAACAATCAGGCACATGCAATCAATACATTTGCACTCGCGGTTTGGATGACAGTGGGAAGCAGTAAAACAATCCTATGAATACAGCCCAGTCAATGGGATCCCTCGCGTATGGCTTGTACTGGCGCGTGCTGAGCTTCGATGGTGGAGTGGTGGGCCAGATGCATCGCGAGCTGGGAATAGAGAAGGACGAGGGGTTTGAGGTATTTGAGGCAGGTTTCAACTATGCACGAGAGAAGTGGATGACATATGGCGCGTGTACTGAGTCGGCTTAGTGGTGGAGGGAGGAGGGAGCGAGGGGAATTAAGGGGGATACTCAGGTCTGGCCATCCTAGGGATTGATCAGGGAACGACCCGTTACTGCTCTAAGCCGTCTCCCGTTTAAGAAACGACCAGCGACCCATCCTCTGTGTCCTATCCCCGCGAGCACCCCCAATCAACCGGAACCGCCTTCAAGAGGCCTTCTACTTGAAATGGAACGGGGGATGCAGTCCATCCATGTCGTCGTCTCCAGCCAGCTTAACATCGGTCCAAGTTGCAATCCCAGCAAACGCGTCTCGTTCGACAGAACCGGGCATTGAAAGCGTCTTTCCTCTCGCAAACCCCTTCCTCCAAGACAATCGGAGAGATGAGGTACGCGATTACATCCGGTTTAATTGGAGCTGGTGCATGGTGCGATAGAACCGCCGGGAACCTTCACCTATGTACCTCGTCTTCCTTCTCTGGAGAAGGATCTCGGCTAACCTACCCCTGAAGTCCGTTTGACTCCGCCCGGTTCGCTCTCTCTGTATGTTTCCAACTTGTCGTTCAAGCCGTGCAACTCGTGGAGACCGTGGCGTTATGCCGCTATCGGTGAAGGCGTTTCCCAACGTATACACTCCCGAGCCATGTTTCGCGTAGAACTCTGCCAGGAAGCACGCGCTTCATTCTGGCTCTTTCAGATTTCTCGATGCGATATCTCTTCAGTGGAGACATAGCATTTATTATGATCCTCAATGACTGATGCACGGAGAAACGGTGTGAAATGGCTACATCCAACTAGGCGAGTCCTAGTGACCTTCACTCTAGCGACCACACGCCCGGAGGTTAGAATTGGCCTTTTGTCCGATCCTTCCTTACCCCACATGGAAATAGAGAGGTTATGGCTGTCCAGCCTGATGGCGTGAGTTTGTGATTGCATGTACAAATCCCTCTTAAGAAACTTTATCTTGGAATGTGTTCCATCGCATGTGCCTTCCTCAATAATTGTTCGATACTGACATAGGAAGAGGATAGATGAGAGGAGTTAGTGAGTTTAAAAGATGTATTGTTAATATCCCAAAGACCAATGATTTGCGTGGAGACGGCACTGGATCTAGAAACACGCTCAGGGAACGTGGGACTTCCACGCCTCTCACCACGGGGGATCTTGATACAGTAACGGTGTTCTTGTCCGTCTTCGCGCTACATAGCAACTCGGAAACTATGAGCCACAGGCAAAGATCAGTGAGAACCGCCCTCCTCATGCCGTAGGGATCCGGTAGGGCAACGGCCACTCCCAGACCTGGGCCCCGCATATAATGACTGCTGAATCTACGAACCTTACTCGAGATCTCCGCGGGCCGGACTGTCCGAGAAATATTCTATCGAAGAACAATTCTTGATCTCTCCCACCCTCCGAGCTTAACGTTTTATCAGTAACTCCAAGTGGAAGGTTGTAGGGCACGGGGCGTGATCTCTCGGAGGGAACACGCGCAAGCTGCTGGACAAGAGTGGGGTACGGGAAACCCCTCATCTCATCCATGAAAAGAGCCTCTGGCTCAGAGGTTCCCGCTTGCGAAGGAGGGTGGCTTGGGGCTTGGGCTTAGATTTCAGTCATTTTCCGCTCAGCTTTAGAAGGTTCCCTCTTCTATCGCCACAAGCCACGAGCGAGAAAGGAACAAGTCTTACATGCGGCTATTCATTCAGTTTCTGAGTGGAGGATTGGCCTGTGGTGTCTACATGGGACATATATCTCTACAGAGTTGAAAAGGAACGGTCGTTATGACTCCATATATCGGAGTTTGAACGCTCTTAGGGTGATCGTCCGATGTTTAGACTAGGAGTACCATTGTCGGGCAGGTCCGGTTAAAGAGAAGCTTTCGCTGAAGGACTCTTGGAATAGAGTTTCATACAGGCAAAGTGAGCAACGAGGAGGCCACAGGCAACCGAAACGTTGAAAGGCTGTGCAATCTGACTCTGAATTTCGTTGACTGCTTCGCCCATTAAGCGAGAAAACTCCCTTCCATTCGGGGGAAGAAGGATACCAAGATACTGGTACCGACTGCCAGCAGCCCCATTTCGGAAGTCGTTCACCCCAATCGCCACCTATAGCTCCTTAACCGCGAACGACCCGCTCGTTTCTATCTAGAATCCGATAATTCGAGAAAAATGTGAATCTAGAAGAGCAATTCCCGGAATCCGCCCATTCCCCGTATACCCATTTACGGGGCCCAGTTAAAAGCTCACACATCGTCTTCGCTAGCTCACGTTCCCTACCCCATCCACAACCATTTGAAGCTGCTCTTTACCCCTTGGACGACCTCTATTTTCAATCATTTCTAGCTCTCAACGAAACTTCCCCATGGCGGACACTATGGCACCCGAGTCCACGGAGGCGTCGAGCCAAAACAAAGCTGTGAGTAGCTCTTAGTCCACAACTCACGGAGCTAGACGCTGAGGCAGTCCACGGAAGCGAGAGGTCCTCAATGAAATATCCCACTACCGAATCGACCCCATCCATATCAAAATGACGGATACATCGTCATGCAAAACGGGTGGTGAAGGCGTCGTCACAGTTGGAACCATTGAGCTCCCTGGAGAGGCGTCGGCTGGAGCCAAGATATTTATCACTAGGCTGAAATTGGCCGTAGAGCAGACTGGGAGATCCCTTGAGACGCTCAAAGAACAGCTTTCAAGTCTGAAAGCGGAACTCGAGCTATGGCCGCATGGAATGCCACTGAATTTGGCAGCAGAGATGATCGCGATGTCCCCCGAAGCACTCGATCAATGGTGTCCGAGGGTCACAGTGGCTGTAAAGATGCTTAAATGGAACCGGAATGACTATGAAGAGTCGGCCAAGCGTCTCAAGGTATGGATTATCTTCACCCTTGGCCACCCCCGGTTCACGCTAAAAGTTCCGCACAAGTCCTTCGCGCACGAGCTCAGTCTATTGGCAGATCTTTCTCACCCCAACATCATTGAAATGATCGGCTTTGTGGAGGACATGGAGAATGGTGATGCTTGGATCATTTTGCCTTGGGAAGCCAATGGAAATGTCCGAGATTTTTTGCGTTCAGGCGAGTGGGACCTTCCCGAGCGGATTTCTTTGGTGAGCCCTACCTACAGTGCGATAGAGCATTATATAGACTGCTTTGACTCTCTAGATTCAGGATACCGCAAGAGGGCTGGAATACTTGCATAGCCACCGACCCCCAATTTGCCATGGCGATCTTAAGTCCGTGAGTGCATAGTGATTTAGATTCCAGAGTCCCTCAACTAACGCAGCCGTGGCTTAGCTCAACATTCTTGTCAACTCCTGTTACCAAGCGGTTATCACCGATTTTGGGTCGGCGCGTATTAAACAACAAGCTGCGTCAGGAGAAAGAGAAAACCCTTCCGAGAGGCCTCAAAGAGCAGTGGTCAATGATGGCAGAGCCACAGAGGCGACTTCACCAGAGGTTAAATTCGACCCTAACACCTCTGGTCTTACCCTTACTGGGCCCCTATATTCGCTTCGATGGGCAGCTCCTGAGGTGATGGGTGGCGAGGAGCAGGATTTGCCAAGCGACATGTGGGCTATCGGGTGGATTGGCTGGGAGGTGAGTACACCATGCACCATCAGCGGATGTTCACCTTTTCATGGCTCAGATTTGCGGCTAAACTTCAGATCATAACCGGGAAAGTGCCATTTGAAGAGCTGACCATTGAGGGTGCCATCATACATAGCACGGTCACAGGGAAATTGCCAGCCATCCGGGAGCATGCCGATCTGTCGCATGTTCTCAAGCTTTGTACTCTAATGTCGGACTGCTGGCACTTGGAACCAGGGAAGCGGATCGATGCTTCTGCTTTTCAACGGAGGGTTCAGATGATGGTGAGTACTCTAATTCAGAGTGAAAGGTTGGGTTGGGCTCCGGACTAAGCACCTTCTTTAAGCCAGCGGAGACACCTTCGGGCGCCGAGCCACTCTGTGCGGGGGCTCAGAAACCACGATCTGCGAATCTCCTCCTCAAGCAAGGGCAAATCTACGACCTTCAGGGCGACAAAGAGAAGGCTTTGTCTCACTACCAGTCAGCCATGGATGTTGCCATTCAAACGGAAAATGAACTAGCGAAGGGGAATGCCCTGAGACATCTTGGCAGTCTTTACCTCACTCAGTCGAAGTATCACGAGGCGGAGCAGGCGTTCATGGAAGCCCATGAAGTATGGTCTCGCATGGGCAGAGATGAAGGTGTCGCAAGCGCGTTGGACGGTATGGGGCACATTTATTGGATTCAGGCACAGTATCACCAGGCGGAAAAGGCGTTCTCGGAAGCCCATCAGATATTCTCTCGCAGCGGCTACCAACTAGAGGCGGCAGATGCGTTGCTAGGTCTTGCACAAACCTACCACTGCGAGTTGAAGGATCGTGAGGCGGAGCAGACGTACATGGACGCCCACGAGGTGCATTCGCGAATTGGCAACGATATGGGTGCCGCGAACGCGTTGCACGGTCTAGGGGAGGTTTATCGCACTCAGTTAAAGCATCGCGAGGCGGAGAAGGTGTTTGTGGACGCTCACGAGATTCACTCTCGCATCGGCAACCCTGAGGGTGCCGCACAAGCGTTGCTCCTACTGGGATGTACATATCAAGAGCAGTCGAGGTTCCAGGAGGCTGAGAAGGCTTTAAACGATGCCTATAAACTCCATCCTCCAGATCACAATAACCATCATGCCGGAAACATACTTCGACACCTTGGGGTACTTTATCAAGATCAAGGTCGACAGAACGAAGCGGAGGTTTCTTACCGCCAAGCGGTTGCCGCTTACGATCGTGCGGAGGACCCTAGCAGTCGAGGCCGAACGCTTCTCGCGCTCGGAGAACTCTACCACGCTCAAGCCAGATACTCCGACGCCGAGGAAGCTATCGCTGAAGCCCTTGCCATTGGGGTCAGCCTGGATAGCGACCAATTGCGAGCGGCTGCCTATCCCGTTCTCGTCCAGATCTTCAGGTCTCAATCGAAACACCGTGAAGCGCTAGAGTCATTAATTCAAGCAGGAGGATCATTCTCCCAGATTGGCCGACATGAAAAGCACGCAGCAAGTTTGGCTCAGCTCGGCGCTACCCACGTGGCACAGGGCATGTATGCCGAAGCGGAGGAGTATTACCGCCATGCTCAAGCAATATTTTCGAGCATAGAAGAGGCTATTGGAGAAGCACGTGTTTTGGTTGGACTTGGAGTTTTGTGCGAACGCCAGGGTCGACATGATGAAGCAGATGAGTGCTTGGCTCAAGCGCGCATCGCCCGTGCGGCTGTTGCCGACGAAGGCGATAAAGTGAAGGCCCTGGATGAGTTAATAGCGTCATACGCGTTACTACGCAGGTCCCGAGATGCAAAGGTGGCTTGTATGGAAGCCTGTGAAATCCTGTCCCGAACTGGCCAACACGCACGGCACGCGAAAGCTTTGGAACACCTCGGCGAAATCCACGCGGAGGAGGGCACGTACGTCGAAGCAGAGGAGTCTTACCACCATGCTCAATCGATATTCTTGAGCCTAGAAGACGTTCCCGGTGAAGCACGCGTTTTGATCAGACTTGGAGTTTTGCGTAATCGACAGGGTCGACGTGGAGAAGCAGAGAAGTGCCTCGCTCAAGCGCGTGTCGCATACGCCATGGTTGCCGACGAGGACGGTGAAGCAACGGCCCTGGATAAGCTGATGTGGCTTTACGCCATGCAAGGCAAGTTCGCCGATGCGAAGGCGGCTTGCATGGAAGCTTGCAAAATGTACGCGCAAAGGGGCCTGCCGATGAGTAACTTGTGTACAAACACTTGGGAACTCCTGCAGCGTTTGGAGGAGTCGTCCCTGGGATCGCTGTTTGCAAGGCATTTGCAGTCTTAACAGTAGTGGCTTTTGATCAGGTAGGCGGTTGTAACCCCACTTTGTCAGCTGGCTAACCATGCTCGCAGGTGCCAGTTGCAGTATTGCATAATTTCTGCGGCTCGAGATCTCGGGCGCTTTGGAGATCTGTCGACTCCCACTGTCTAACGTAACACGTTGTTCAAACACATCCGTCACCCGGAAGTAATACCTCTTCACTGCCGTCTAATGACCTTCTTATGTAATACAACGGGGATACCTATATACACGACGGACGTTGGTGTACTATGCCATTTCCAAAATATACGTGGCGTGATAATGTGGTTGCATGTGGTGACATCACTCCAGCAAAGACAGGATCCTTGGAAAGGGGTTCGAACGGTAAGTGTACATGTGTCATGTTGCGAGACGGTCCTAAATCTCAGGGCAACCAGCTCTCCAATCTCGATGTCTCAGGCTCAGCGATTCGGCACGGTCCTCTACATCTCTTTCGGTCCTTGTGCCCCGATCACCTTTCACTGTCAATTGGTACCAATATTTCCTCTACTCGCTCAGGAGCAACAGCCTTCATGCCACGTCTTAAAGGCCAAGATTTTCTCCTCCGCCCCTTTGGCAGATGGGCGCGATGGCGTCGGTGGATCCACGATTAACGGACGCTGCAAGCCTCTTCGAATTCTGAGAGGCGCATAGGAGTCGTTATGCACTCTATTGGAGATGCCCCTTTGTTCCCATTGTGGGTGTGAGGCTGTAGAAAGTATTACGGCGAACAGACCCCGATCAATTGATTGAGGGACAACAATGGGCGCGAGTAAATACAGTAATTCAATTCAATTCTCTGTGTGTGCGGGACATTTGCTCGATTCGGAAGGGACATATGAAATCACATTCGTGTTTTCTGAGTGTGGTTCATACTTCACAGTCAACAACGTGCAGAGAGGTGAACATGCGAGACGTGACTTGGGCAGTGTGAGCAATCATATTAATATTTCTTGCTCCGTTATGTTGGACCACTCGCACCGAACTTCTGGGTTTCTTCGCCTCACGCATGAGGACAGCCGAACTCAGAGCCTTATTGCGTACCGGCAGAACCGAACGAAGTGGCAGTTATGAGTGCGCCGCGTACCCTCGAAGGAGTCCGGGCGCGTGCACATCCTCGTTCTTGTCCCTCTCCTGTCGGTCAACGCGAGAGTGGCTCTGATGTGGCATATCCACGAGCTAAGTCTAGAGATACCCAAACATGCATACGAAAGAGTCCGTTGATTGTCCGATTCACTAACCGTCGCAGATCCCGCGCAAGATTTTGTCCACCCCTTGAGCGCGTTGACGGCTGTTTGCGCGCGGTCCCTGAATTTCAATGCTGACTGTCTCTCCTCACCTCCCATCCTTACTCTGCTCACACTGCGACTGAGGTCCCAACCGATATCTGGGAATGAGGACACAATTCATATCAAATCTCACAAAACCTCATCCGTTTCCGGTGCTCTCGGCCAATCATCAGCGTCGTGGTCATCGACTTCATCGAACGGTGCTTCGCGCCTCACCCTCTAATACAATATAGGAGCGCGTCGTAGTCGATGAACGAGTCCATTTGCCGATTCTAACTACGTGCTCCCGGTGGTTATGCATCACACCCAGGTGAGAATATTAATTCGACCTCCATCTCCTCCCGCTGCATACAGCCTGGATACCGACCATCGCCGTTTTACCTTTATTTAACCCAGAGGAGATGATCTATTTCGGGACTCTGGCTTTGGTAAAGTCCATAATCGGGTTCAAGGGACTCAAATTCTTCGACCCGACAACGCCACGAAATGGTCAGCGGCGAGCTTCGCCCCCACACGCAAGCTCAGTGTCAGCAAAACGCGCCTGTCCGGACTTGATCCTTTTCCCAGTCGTACGCCGGGTGTCGATGCATGATCCTGCTTCGAGCCTGTCACTGACCTTTTTGCCATCCTCGGCCTACAGGAACAGCGATCTCCTCGCTACTCCTCGAACAGGATTACCCGAATGCTATCGTCTCCCAAGCGATAACACTTCTTCCCGAGCACGAATCGCTAGTGAACTTGACCAGCATGCTCCTTCTTTCGTTCGCTCTTTATGGAACAGACCTCCGATACCCTACTCCGTTTCAACGTCCATGTTCCACGCCGGACGGGCTAAACGCCCCAAAGGAGGTGGCTAATGGCGTCATTTCGCGCTGGAGATGGGAACTGTACTCGCCTAGTGAGTATCCGCGATCTTCATGCGGCCATGTCGCGTCTGTTGTGTAGACTCGCGCTTGACAGACAATCCCGCAAACGAATTGCCGCTTGGTGCCTGGGGCAACCCAAAACACGACTCGATCGTTTTTTGTTCATCCCCACCGGCGTCAAGTGAGAAGACGGCTTTTCGGGACTAAAAGGCGGACAGGATCCGTCCATAAACCCCGGGACATCGCCACCCACAGAAGAGTTGGTAGCGGCTTGCGGGATTCTGCAAGGCACACGGGGGAGGAGCCCACCGCCAAAACGGCACTACGAACGAAGGATGAAGGCCGTATCGTCACCGCCTCTCGACCTCTACCGCTCATCGGTGTAACCCTTTTGAACGTCTCCGCGGCAAGGGGAACACACTATCCCGGACTCACCACATGGCCTTGGAACGGGCGCATTGGTGCTGAGATTCGGACCGACCTCCGCGCAAGAATGGATACAACGTTCTTAGCTTCCAACGTTGGGCAGGATAGTCGCGCCGTTCTTCGCCACGGAAAGGAGAATGGGCCGAATGATCTTCGCCAGGCGACTCAAAAGGTAGACCGACGGTACCGGTTTGGCAGGTGACCCCTTCCGCCTTCCGGCCTATTCGTGCCCGGAGGACGAGGGCCCTATTCCCCCTTTCTCTCCGCATCCGCACCTGCAAAGCTGTGGGAGGGAGAGGTCCCTTCATTTTGAAGCAACAAAACTTCCGTCTCTGCAAGCATCTCGACTCACCACCTCAAATTCAGACCCCGACTTCGATCGTTCCTGAACATCTACGGCCCCCGTCGAACCCGATCATCGTCGAGAGTCTTTGGTGAAGCCTGTCCCCTGCTCCCGAGGCAAGGAACCCCGTGAGGTCCCACGTTCGTCCTTTAACCAACTACAGCATGGGCCGAGGCTTCGTGGATGCGAACCGCACACACGGTCCGTCTTTGCTCACCAAGGTCCCATCAACTCCCAGAAAGCGGAAATTCGGAAGAAACTGATAGCAGATCTCAACGCCGTGGACATGATTTGAAGGGGGACTGCACACTTGGGATCGGAGCGAACGGGGAAGTGGAGGTAGTGGAAACATCCCAGCTTGGGCGAACGCTGCGATGAGCGACGG